>JAJJLC010017698.1:0-10650 GCA_023806825.1 Ophryoscolex caudatus
TCCAAAGAAGAAGAAAAGTGTCTTTGATGTTTAGTTTTTTTATTTTCTATTATAGATAAATCATCTCCATTAAATTGATTCAAAGAGTCTGTTGAAGTAGAATTATTATCCTTTTCTGGTGCAAACATGGGCAATTCATTATAAGCAATATTCTCTTCACAAGAGAAAATACTTTTATAAGATATCATTCCCATTTCCTCATTAATTTCAAAATTATATACATTTTGTTCTAATAAGTCTTCATCTTTATATACAACTTTTATTCTTTTACTAAAAATTTGAATATTATTTTGATTTTGATTTTCATTATTTATAAAATCAATTATATTCTCATTTTTTTTTTATTATTATTTATATCTTCATATAAATCTTTATTATTTTCTCTTAAATAATTTACATGTTTTTTTATTTCATCTTCTAATTTATAAATTTCTTTTTTTGAATTATATGGATAATATGGTAACATAAAAGATATATCTATATTATTAAATTCAAAATATAATATAAGATTCCAAAAAATATCTGGATAATTCAATCTAAATGATTCAACATCAAATTTTGTTTCTTTTTTTAATTGTAAACATATATCTAATAATTGTTTTTTTATTTCTGTAGGACTCAAAAAAAGTATTTCACCTTTTAATGAAGTTTTTATTTTGTTATAAGTATTATTTGAGAAATTACTACATATTGCTTTTTTATTATATAATTCTTTTCCTAATCTTATTTTTATTGAAGAATCATAAAAATTATTACACATATTGTTTTTTATTTTATTCTTGCATCTAATTTTTTGTTTTTCATTAGTATCTTTTTCAAAAATTAATGAAGATAAATTAGAGCATAATTCTCTTAAAGTTATTATAGATTTACATTTACTACATTTTAAATAAGCATAAAATAAAACATCATTAGAGAAAATATTATCCTCTTTATTTTGGATATTTAAAGTTCTTTCTCTAATTTCTGTTATTTTTTCCATTCTATTTTCTTTTATAAATTTTTCATTTAAATCATTGGCATTTGTATCTTGTAATAATAACTGATTTTTTTTCTTTGCATTTTGCTTTTTTTTAATAATTTTAGAAACTAATGAAAATATTTCCCATGAAGGATTTAATCTTAAATGAATAAATTTTTTATAAACAATTATAACATTTTCATCATTACTATATTCAACTAAAGCTTTAAATAATTCTTCAAAAGTTTTTATATCATGCTCTTCAATTTTTTCTAAAATTCTCAACATTTGCAAAAATCTTAATTCTCTTTCACATTCATCTATATACCAAAAAACTAAAGACCAAACAATTATATAACTTATATATAAATCATTTTGAGCTTCTGTATTTTTTAAATCTTTTGCTCTTTGAATAAACCTTAAATAACTTTTATTTACTATTTTTGTATTTATAACATCTAATTCTTTATCATAATTAATTGGTGTTTTATAACTATCAGCATTTAAAATAAAGAATTTTTCAGATATTAATGCTGGGAATAAGATATAATCAAATGTAATTTTTTTTTCAAGTTCATTAATATTTACTAAATATCCTTTATATATGAAATCTTTAGATAAACTATCTTTTTTATTACATATGTAATTATTTAAAGTAACTGTTAAATTATTTTGCTGTTTTAGGTCTATGTGCTGGATTTCATTATCAAAATCATAATCTTTACAATATAATAAAACATTTTGTGATTTTATTTTTGACTTATTAAATAAATTTTTTGATGCTATTTTTTCATTTATTTTTTCTTCAAAAAATAAAACTTCAACTTTTTCTTTACAATCTTTTGGCATCATTCTTTTATATATAAATTCAATAAATAATTGAGTATTAAATATTTTATTATAGAATGCTTTATCGCTTCCACTAAATGTGTTTAAATAACTAGTTATATCTATCATATCTTGTATGGACATACTTATATCTTTATTTACACTATAATCTTTTGTTAAAAATTTAGGATAATCAATAAACATATTTATCATAAATTTATAAAAACATAATTGATATCTTTCATTCATTTCTTTTATTGAGTAATTTAAATTTTTATTTCCATTAATTTTAGGTTTATTTGCTATAATATCTTTCAAATTTCCAATTGATTTTAAAACAGTTTTATCCTTTTTAAATTCTAAATTTATTTCATTTAATTTAGTTTCAAATTTTTTAGCTAATTTTTTAGGTAATTCAGGATAATCTTCCTGATTTATTTCATTAGGAGCAATCATATAATATTTATCATTATCTATATCTATTACACATATATATGCATCTTCCATATTTATTTTATTATCATTAAAAAATGTTTTTGTATAAGATTCATTTATTCCAAAAATATATGGACTTATAGTCTCGATATAATTATATAGATCTTTTGGCAAAATTGAAACTATTTGAAATTGGTATTTGAATGGACACAATAAAAACAGAAAACTTAAAATAGTATTTGTTAAATCATATAAATCTTTACTGAAAAAAATTAATTTTGTTTCAAATAATAAATATCTAAATATTTCAATTACATTTCCAACACTTAAAATATCAAAAGTTCTTATTAAATTAATATTAATGCTAGGTAATTCATTCATTTTATTTTCAGATATTTCAATCTCTTTATTTGGAAATTGTAAAATTATTCTTTTGTGACCTCTGGGAACTTTTGGAGTTTCTGTAATTAATTTTTCAATAATATGGTCCATAAATAGGGTAGGATATTTGTTAGCTGTTGCTATTTCATATAAAGTCCTTAATATTTCTTCATATTTATCAATATAAGCATGAACTGAAACTAAGCATAAGCATTTTGGAATATAATATTTTTTGCCATTTTTCTTTTCTTCTGTATTTTTTGATTTCACAGTTCCCATTAAAGCAGAATTAAATTTTGAATCTTCTTCTTGAAATTTATCATATAAAATTTTATATTTATCAATATCTTCATATATTGTTAAACATGCTAAATATTTTGTAGTGTATATTACACTGAATAATTGATTATCTAAAGTAAGACAATAAAAAATTGGATCGGGACGTGTTGATGATTCTACTACATTAAATCCATGTGGAAAAATTTGACTTAAAATTCCACTTTCTACAACTATGCTTTTTTTATCAAAATTTGGAAATTTGCAAATTATTTGAGGAATTAAATTATCATTTATATCTTCAATTGAGCTAGAATCATAGAGGTAATTATATTTAAATATTTCTGGCTTTGCTCCTATTTCCATAAAATAATCTATATAATTGTTATCTTCATCAAAATATGAGTCAACTGAAACATAACACAAATTCTTCAACCTTTAATAATTTAATAACTTTTGAAAATAATAAATATTTTAATCAATTCCAAAATTATCAATTAATACAAGAAAATTCTCAGAATATAAATACAACAAAATCCCAAAAATTAACTGAAAAAACAAAAAATTTATTAATAAATGAAATTCCTTTTAATCAAATTAAAAAAGAACAAAATAATTATTTATATACTCAGGAAGATGATGAAGAAGAAGATCCTATTTTTAAAGAATATACAACAATAAATAATAAAAGAAGTCAATCAATAGATGAGTTAAATCATATAAATGAAAAGATTAATAAAAATTTATCAAAAATTGAAGAAATGAATACTAATTTAAATAATTTAAAAACAGAAAAAAAGAATAAACAATCTGATATAGTTAATTTACTATCAAATAAAGAATCGATTGAAGAAATTTATAAAAATCAAATATATTTATTAATTAATAATATAAATGATGATAATTTAAATGAAAAAATACAAAGCAATAATATAATTAATATAAGTTTAAGAAATGATAATGAAAATAGCAATAATAACACTATTACAAATGAGATTGATATGATGAATAATGATGAAATAAATTTTAAAATATATTTAAGTGATATTAAAGAAAGTGACCAAAAAAAATTTTTAGAGCAAGTAATAAATATGGCTGATGATATTTTTCAAAAAAAAGATTCAAAAATAAATAGTTCAATAACTGAAATTATAAATAATGCTTATGAATTATTTATTAACAATAATAGCCAAGAAAATAATGAAAAAAATAGTGAAATAATTATTAATAATTTTTTAACAAAAATAAGTTTACTTATTTCAAATCATAGCTATGGTAAATATTCAGAACCTAAAATAAGTTTACTTTTAAAATATTTATTAAAAATTAATTCAATAAATAAAAAATTAATGAGTTATATAAAATTTGTAAATAAAAAATATAAAGATAAAAAAAAGGAATTAAATGAGATTTTGAATAATTTAGAGAAAAAAAAGGTTAGTTTAAATGAAAAAAAAAATAAATTAGAGAAAAATATAAAAGACTATGATCACAAACTTGAATTTTTTAGTAAGGATGATGCTTTTCAAATTGAACAAAAATCTGAAAATAATGAAGATGATATAATATTTCAAGGTATGGAAAAATTAGATGATAAAAATGTTGGAAATATTATCTATGAAAAAGAGAAGTTATTAAATTATAATAATGAAATTAAAGAAAATATAAATGATAAAGATATAAATATTAATAAAGATATAATAGCGGAAGTACCACAAAATATTGAAATAATTGATGAAACTTATTCAGAGGAAAATAAAAATACAAATAATAATATAAATGATAATAATATTGAAAATAATTCATTTATAAAAAATACTTTAACTAATAATAATATTTTATATTTAAATGGAAATATAAAAAATAATGAAAATAATAATGAAAATAATTTAAAAGATAATGATTCTAATATAAATAATAATTTTAATGTAAATAATAATCAAGAAAATAAATTAACAAATGGGAATGAAAATGAAAATCAATTAAGTCATGATGTAATAATAGAATACGAAGATGGCATAGATCAAAATGTAGAAATTAATTATGAAGAAGATGATATGAGTAATGAATATAATTATGAAAAAGAAAATGAATTAATTAACAAAGGAATTAATCCATATAATAATGAAATAAATGAATTGAAAAGTATAGAGGATTCTCATTTTCAAAATTTAAGTGAAGAAATGAAAAGTTTAGATTTAAAAGAAAATTCAAATATAAAAAAAAAAATTTATCAAAAAAATGAAGTTATACCTGTTGATGAAAATGAAAAAAATTCAAATATTAATGATAATAATATTAAAAATACTAAAAAAAATTTATTAATATATATAAAAAAACAAAATGATGATAAAGATAAAGATTTAAAAAATAATAAATTAGATATTATTAATAATCAAATAAATAAAAAAGATATTGAAGCTGAGGATGATATAAAAAAAAAGAAAAAAATGGATAATCTCGATTATATTATTATAGAAAATGATGATAATAATGATATTTTCAATTCTAATAATAATAAAGAAAAAAATGAAAAAATACAAAATGAAATTAATAATACTAATAATAATATTAATATAAGTAATAATTATAGAAGAAATAAAAATAATAATATTCAAATAAGAGAAAATAATGATAAAATTATTAATTCTAATATAAGAAAAATAAATGATTATACTTTTAATATAAGTATTAATAATGATAATAAAAATATTTTTACTGAAATTCTTCCAAAAAATAAAAGTAATATCCAAAATTTAAAAAATCAAAATATATTTATAAATGGGAATAATTATCATAATCAAAGAAATAAAAATATATCAAATAATGTCTGTAATAATATTAGTGAATCTAAAAATAGCAATACTTATTTCAGTGATAAAATTGATTCTATTAAAAGTGATGATAATTTTCAATTAGCAAAAAAAATAAAATATAATGATTATAGTAATAATTCAACTAATAATGAAGAAATTATCACTTATAGAGTATCATCCATAACTAAAAATGAATTACAAGGAATATCAAAGACAAATACTGATTTATCAAATAATAATATAAGTGAAAAATTTGCAAATATTGAATTAGATAATTATAATAGAGTTCAAAGAATAATGAATGGAACACCTAACCTAGATTTAAATTTATCAAAAAAAGATATAGAAAATAATAATAAAGTTAATAATATGAATATGAAAGGAAGACAAAATTATAATTTTATAAGTATTGTAAATATTACTAATAATTCTCCTTTGAAAGATGAACAAAAAGATAAAAAACTTTATAATAATAATAATAAAGATGATAATATAGATTATGAAAATTATGATGATCATAAAATTTATACAAAAAAAATAAAAGGAAATTTTAATACTAAAAAAACATCTGTAAAAAAACTTTTAAAAGAAAATAATGATAGTGTTGATAATAAATTTGAATTTAAAAATGAGAAAAGTAGAAATAATGATATTAATTTTGAAAATAATAGTTATAAAGAGATATTTAATAATTCAAATAATTTAAAAAAAGTTAATTTATCTCAATATTTAAATATTAAAAAAAATAATACTAATGATGATGATATCAATACTAAGATAATCAATAAAGAAATAAATCAAATAAATATTATAAATAATAATAGTAATAAAAATATTAATATGAATGATATTCATTCAAATGGAGGAAGTTCAAATAGTCTAAATAAATTATCAAATAATAAAAATATTAAAAAAATTGCTTTCAAAAAAAATAATAATAATAGTTTAAACATAAATAAAAGAAATAATAATAAAAAAGATTTTTTTCATAATACAAAAGAAACAACTTTAAAAATAACAAAAACTCGAGAAGTTAATTTAAATGATATTAAATTTTCAAAATTATCTTTATTGAGTAGAAAAAATATATCTAAAACAATGTCTTCTAAAAATTCTAAAAAAGGGAAAAATAAAGTAATATATAACCTTAATATTAATAAAAATATTAAAAATGATTTATTTTTAAAAAAGATTTCAAAATCAAATGATATTAAAAATCAAATAAGTTCATCATTTTCTTTAAAATTAGGAAAAAATAAAAAAAAATTAGGTTCATTCCAAAATCATAAAGGAATACTTGCAAATTCATTAAAATTAATTGATAATAGAAATAATAGTGGACAAGGTAGTTATAAGCATATGAATTTAAATGATAGTTCATTGAAAAATTTTGAAAGCTTAAATAGTTCACAAAATACTTCAAATAAAGATTTACATTATAAAGCTTATAAAGTTAAGAATAACAAATTTGAAAAAAATCATTTTAATATAAAATCTTCTCAATATAATAATATAAATAAAAATAATATTTATATAAGGAATTTTGTTTCTCCTAATAATATAACAAAATATAAAATATCTAGTATACCTTTAAATAAAGCTATTCAAAATAATAAATCAAATTATAATAATAATACTTATGATATAAATTTAAATAAAAGTGATTTTAATTCTTCAAAAAATAATAATGAAATAAAAAATAATAATGTTTCAAATTTTTCTGATTTAAATGATAATAATAAATGTAATTCTAATCCAAATACTATAGATAATATAAATAAAATTTCTTATTTTTCTGAAATAAATATTCTACAAAATTATGATAATGAATTTAATATATTAACAAAAGGAACAAAACAGATTATTTGTTATTATAGAATATTTAATAAAGATAATATTAAATTAAATATTTTAGAAAATTCTTCTACAAATTTTGAAATTTTTGGATTTTCCCAAGGATATATTTTTCTTTGTCTAAAATCAGATATACTTAAATTTTCATCAACTAAAAATAATAAGGAATTAATTATATATTTAAAAAATATTATTGGATTAGAAATTGAAACATATATGAAAAATATACTTAAAATTCATGAAATATATGAACAAATAAGTAATGAAAAAGAAAATGATCAAGAATTAACTATTAATAATTTATTAAATATAAATGAAATTATAGAGATCCCTATGGAGAAAAAAGATAAAATTAAAGCGGCTTTATGTAATATTTTTTCATTTAATTTAAAAATAAATGGTCAATTTGAAGGAATAATTGAATGTATTTTTAATAATTTTCAAATATATACATTTTTGATAAAATATTTAGAAAAAATTGTAGAACATTATAAAAATAATGATATTTAAAGTAATAAATTTTTAATTAATATTTTAATTAAATTTTTTTATTTTTACTAAAATAATATAATAATATTATTAATATAAAAAATTACATAATCCATTTTGCCATTAAATTGGGGAATCATAATTTAATAAAATTTGGAAATATATAAATAGACTTCTTCTTCATTATAAAAATCTCATTTTTTAAAATCTTGAGTAATTTATTTATTTCATGTTTTACTATAATTTATTAATTTTATTTAAATTATTTAATTTTAATTATTTTAAAATTTATTAAATTTTTATATTTATTGATCATCATATATATTAACAACTATAACATTACCATCTTTAATTTTATTTTCATCAAATGTTTTAAATCTTTTTATTATATTTCCATTAACTGTTAAATATGTATTATAATCCTTATATTTAGGATATTCATTATATATTTTTTCTTCAATTCTTACAAATGTATCAATATTTTTACAAGAAATAGGTCTATGTATATCTTGATTAGTTGAAGTAAAAAATACATCAATAGTTTTTCCATCTAAATTTATTGAATTATTATTATAATTATTATTTCTTAAATTATTTATCTCTAAATTTTTTGAATTAATTAATTGTTCTAATTCTTTTATTTTTTCTAAATTATCAATAGATGATTTTTCATATAATTGTATTTTTTTATTTAATTCTATAACTTTATTTTTTTCATTATTTAAATCATCTAATAATTTTTTATTTTTATTTTTTTCTTCATTTAATTGATTAATTAATTCATCATATTTTATATCTTTTTTTAATTCTGGAATAAAATCAATAAATGTTTTAGAAGAATACTATATATATTTTATAATAAAAATAAAATACTTTCTATATAATTTAATATTTTATTTAATTACACAATTCTATATATAATATAAAATATAATTTTATAAAATACATCACATTATATAAATAAATAATATAAATATAAATTTATCTCCTATATAAATATAATATTAATTATATTTTGAATTATCCATTATAATATATAAAAATTTATTTTAATTTATTTTCAATAATAATAAAAATTAAATTTTAATTTAATAATAATATAGAGGATATAATAAAAAAATAGATAATGAAAAATTTTTATTTATATATTATAATATTAAATATATTAATTATATTTTTTATTTATACCTTTTAAAAATTTAAAATAATATTAATAATAATATTTAAATATTTTATAAAATAATAAAAAATAAATAATATTAATAATATTTATATAAATTATAATATAATAAAAATAATATATAAAAAATAAATTTATTTATCCATTATAATATTATTATTAAAAGAAAAATTTTTATTTCTTAAATCTTTATTTTTTTTTTGAAAATAAAAATTTTTTTTTAAATTTTAAATGAAATATTTTCAAATAATTTTAAATGAATAAGATAAAAAAATAAAAGAATAAATAAATAATATTTAATTATTTCCTATAAATAAAATATTGTTATTTAATAACTTCCTTTAAAAATAAAAATAATTATATACAGTTTATATAATAATATATATAATGAAATTATTGATTACTGAATATAATAAATAATAATAAATTTCTATAAAATATTTATTTATTCCATATTATAAAAAAGAATAAATAAAAAATTTTTTTATTCCTTATAATAAATATAAATATTATTATAAAAGGAATTATTGTTTTCTATTTAAAATATAAATATTATTTATAAATACATCTTAAAAAAAGAAATAAATTTAAAATAATAAAATTATCCAATAGAATATATATAAATGAAAATAAAACTTAAGCAATAAAAATATAAATAAAAATAAATATAAATATTTATAATACATTTTATAATAAAAATAATTATGAATCTATTATGTAATGTTTCATGATAAAAATGACTTTATTTTAATAAAATCAAAATTTATTCAATTTATATTTTAGAAAAAAGGAATTAAATATATTATTTTATATTATATATAAATAATAAAAATTATAAATTATAGATTATATAAAAAAATTAATAATATTTAGTTATTTCATAAAATAAAAATAATTATTAATATTTATTTATTGAATACAATAATAAAAAATAAAAAAATTAATAATACTTATTTATTATATATAATTTTAAAAAAAAATAAATGATATTAATTTATTCTATATAATAATAAAACATTAAAAAATAAATAATATTAATTTATTCTATAAAATAGAGTTGGGGAAATTTATTTTTTCTGTCAATAAAATAATTTATTAATAATAAAAATGGTGAAAAAATTGTTTAGAAAAAAACCATAGAGAAAGGAACAGCAATAAGACTCCAAATAGTCAGAGTGCTTTCCAATGCTTGAATTTCAATGACACTAGGGGCTGATGAAACTTTAGTCATATACTATAGAAAAAGGCCTGAAAAATTAGAGGTAAAAAGGCTTCAAAATTGGATTAAAAATACATTGATGAAATTTATCGACTAGGGCTAACAAAACCACTAGGGAAATTCCAGGAGGGTTAATTATCATCAAAATTAATAAAAAATTAAAAAAGAAGGTGTTATAGATAAAAAAAGGTAGGCCTATTACAATTACAAC
>JAJJLC010017699.1:0-10618 GCA_023806825.1 Ophryoscolex caudatus
AATAAGTTGATAAAAAAAGATATAAAAATTAAAGAAAAAATTAATGAAGATAAAATATTAATACTAGTAAATTAAAAAAACATTGAAATAAAAATAAAGAGAATAAATCAGATTCTAATAGAAATAATAATATAATAAAAAAAAATAAAATTAATAAACAATTTATATTAGAAACAAATTTAATTGGGGGAAATGATTATTATAAAAAAATTATTATTATCAAAAAATTATTAATGAAAAAAAAAAATTATATTTATTATTCATTAAAAGAAGCATTAAGAAGAATCAAATTTATTTTTATTGTTATTTAACCTCACAAATATAAATATAACAGAATTAATATAAAATTATAGGACTATTTGATGAGAAAATAATATAATAAAAAAGATTATTTTATAAATTCAAAAAAATATATAAATTTGGGAATCATCAACTATTGCAAGCATATTAACAGAATATGTATCTTCCAGTCTTGTTTTTTTATATAATATATTTTTTATTTTTTCTATTGGTGCATCTTTTTTTAACTCAAGAACTATCCTTATTCCTCTTTGCCACTATGATTATAAATATCTGATATATCTAATATTTTTTTTGCTTCACAAAGAGCTGCAACATCAGCCATAAACTTACTTATACCATCTCCTATCATAGTATATGGTATCTCTGTGATAACCAATTTATCTTTTTCTTTAGAACTCTTAGCTTTTTCAAATACAATTTTTCCTCTAAGCTTTAACTTGCCTACACCAGTTCTATATATATTTGACAAATCACTCATATTTGCAATTATCCCACCTGTAGGGATATCTGGGCCTTTTAAATATTTCATCATTTGCTTAATATTCATCTTTTCATTTTGTATATAAGCAATTATCAAATCACAAATCTCTGATAAATTATGTGAAGGACTACTTGGGCCATACCAACTGCTATGCCCTCTACACCATTTAACAAAAAGTTAGGAAATCTTGCTGGTAAAATAGTAGGCTCTTTTAATTTTTCATCATAATTTGCATAAAATCTACTGTTTTGTCCAAGTCTTTCAATATTACTTCATCAGTAAATCTAGAAAGTTTTGCTTCTGTATATCTTTGTGCTGCTGGTGTATCCCCTTCTATTGAACCAAAATTACCTTGACCAACAACAAGTGGCATATTTTTTTTAAAATCTTGCGCCAAAACTACTAATGTTTCATAAATTGATGAATCACCATGTGGATGATATTTACCCATAGTATCACCACATATTCTTGCAGACTTTAATGTATCATTATTATTATGAACACCTAACTCATTCATATCATATAAAACTCGATGTTGAACAGGTTTAAGTCCATCACGTATATATGGTATTGCACGACTTGTAATTACACTCATCGAATAATTTAAATAACTTGTTTTCATCTCTTCACTAAATTCAGTTGTAATAATTTTTTCTGACATAATTTATTTCCTTGTATAGTATTAATAAAATACCTTTACTATTTTATAAAACTTCATCCATATATTTTTTAATTGCAATTATCCTATGATACATACCTGGATGATTATATTCTAAAAATTCTACAGTAGCATCTGGATTAACATTTATAAGTTCATCACTACTTTTTGCTTTGAAAGTTTTTATAAGATATTCACCATATCCATTTTTAACAGCTTGTCTATCAGCTTCATATTCTTCTTGCCTTATTCTAAAATTTTCAAATACTGAATACAAACAAAAAATTGGCTTCATAAAACTAAGCAAAATAAAAGATAATATAAAATAATTATTTGAAATAAGACCAAACGACTGATTCACCCAATCTCTTAAAACAAATAATATATTAGGTTTAGATATTAAATAAAAAACAAATATAAACAATAAAATAAACTTAAAATATGAAATATAATTTAAAACATTTCTTTTATGTTTAAAATAACCTATTTCATGAGATAAAACTGCATATAATTCATTTAACGAATTTTCATTTATAAAATTATCTGCAATATCAAATTCTTTATGAAAAAACATTTTCAATAAAAAAGCATTTTTTGATGTAGATTTATTTGACTCATTATATATATAAATTTTATCTACTTTTTTCTTTACACCATTTTGCAATTCCATTATCTTTTGTCTTAATTCACCATTTTCTAATGGTGTAAACTTATATTGCTTTCTAAGTATAAAATAACTAAACCTTTGTGATATAAAAATAAATATAAATACAATAATTGAAATTATAAGACATATTAAAAAATTTGTAAAATATCCCATTGAAAAATTATTTGTCCAAACAGGTATGTTCTTACAAAAAAAGGTCAACAACATATAAATAGATATACTCAAAATTAAAGTTAAAATAATTTCTAATAATTCATCTTTTATAAATTCTTTTTTTGTTTTCTTGTTAAAGCCATATTTTTCTTCTATAACAAATGTATCATAATATGATATAGGGATTGATATTAAAATAGAAAAAAAATAATATACTAAAAATGAAATAATCAGTATAGCATATTCATTATTATTAAATTTTACTTCTATAAATTTAAAAATCTTTGAATAAAAAAACAAAATACTAATAATCAAATTTATAATATGCCAAATTATTAATAACTTATTATTATCATTTTTATAATTTATAAATTTTTTATATCTTTCTTTATCAAATATATCATTTACTTCCAATGGAAGATGCTCTTTTATCTTTCTTTCAGTTAATATATGTATAAATATTTCATATATTAAATTTGTAAATATTATTAATAATATAAATATTTTTGCATCAAACATATAAATACCGTATTGTATACCTAATTCATAAGAAATAGCACCTGTATCTTTCTCATATGAAATAATAACTAATATATCAGCAGTTGAATTATCTTTATATTTTGCTAAACCTGTAGTTGTAATCTCAATATAATCAGAATCTTGTTCTGATATTTTACAATTAGAAGCTTTATAACTCGTAATATAATTATCATCATCATCATCATTATCTTCTAATTCTGTATAGATATAATTTAACATCTCTGACTTTAATGATTTAATATAATTATTAAACTTAGTATTTGCAGTTCCACTTGATGAAGATAAAAGTGGTAATTTTATATTAATACTTGCAGAATGTTTGTTTGAAGTTTTATATGTTCCTGTTATAGTATAATTACTTGATATTTTATATGTTGTTCCTGCTGTATTTGTATTTATTGAATTTGTATTTGTACCATTACTTGAACCACCTGGTCCACTATATGAAACACTATTATTTGAAGTATTAACACCTAGAGCATTATTTGAAATTCTATTACTTGAATTATTACTTCCTGGTCCATTATTTGATAGATTATCTGAAACACCATCTTCAACTATCCTTCCTCTACTATCAACTAAATATCCATCAGGTGTTGTTGTATTTGTAAGCAATCTACCATTTACATCAAAATAATACCATTCATTATTAATATTAACCCAATTTGACACAACCATCAAACCAGCACTATCAAAATAATATGTATATCCATCAATAGTCAACATTTGATTAACCGCAAGCACCCCATAAGATGTATAATATGACCATCTATTATTATTTTGAACCCAACCCATCATATTTTGATTACTTACTGAAGGAACTATGTTATTTGTTTGAGAAATAGGTGATACTTTTGTTGTTGTCTGTTTAACTGCATTTTGCACCGCTCTTGTAGTGTTCTTCATAGTAGTTGTTTCTATTTTACTAGTTATAGTCTCAGTTTGTTTTATCTCAGATGTTTCTATCTGTGTTATTTCTTGCTCCATACTAGAATCATATATGATAGTAATATTATCAGAATTATCTTGCTCAATAATAGTATTATTTTTATGAATAATATTGTTTTTAAAAATAAATATAACCATACCAATAATAACAATAATTAATACAACAATTATAATATCTTTAAAATCTAATATTAAATTTTTTGTTTCTTTATCTATCTTCATTATTTTTTTAACCTCTCAATAAAAGTTCTTAATCTATTCATTGCAATTTTTAAATTATCTATAGAATAAGCATAAGATATTTAAATAAAACCTTCTCCACTATCTCCAAATGCAGAACCTGGAACAACTGCTAACTTTTCTTCTTCAAGTAATTTTAATGCAAATTGTTCACTAGTCATATTAAATTGTTTAATTGAAGGAAAAACATAAAATGCACCAAATGGCTCAAAACATTCTATATTCATCTCTTTAAATGAATTTAATAAAAATCTTCGTCTCTCATTGTATGAAGTTCTCATAATTTTTACATCTTCATCACTATTTTTTAAAGCATCTACTGCTGCATATTGACTTATAGTTGGTGCACACATAATAGAAAACTGATGTAATTTTAACATCTGTTCAATAAAAACCTTTGGTGCACATACATACCCCAGTCTCCATCCAGTCATAGCAAATGCTTTTGAAAAACCATTAATATATATCTTTCTTTTATGCCTTCAATAGATGCAATAGACATATGTTTGTTTTTATATGTTAATTCAGAATATATCTCATCTGTCATAACTAAAATATCTTTATCAATAATAATCTCTGCTAATTCATACAGATCTTTTTCTCCTAATATTGCACCTGTTGGATTATTTGGAAACGGCAAAATTATTATTTTTGTTTTATCAGTAATAGGATTTAACAATTCATCTTTAGTTAATTTAAAATTATTTTCAACTTTTAAACTAATAGGAATACACTTTGCTCCTGCAAGCTGAGCACAAGGTCTATATGACACATAACTTGGTTCAGGTATAATAACTTCATCACCATCATTAATCAATGCTCTAAGTCCTATATCTATAGCTTCTGAGCCACCAACAGTTACTATTACTTCTTTTTCATAATCATAATGTAAACCATACTTTCGCTCTAAAAATCTACATATCTCCAATAGTAAATTTTTTAAACCTGAATTTGAAGTATAAAATGTTTTACCTTGTTCAAAAGCATATATGCCTTCATCTCTTATATGCCAAGGAGTATCAAAATCTGGTTCACCAACACCAAGCGAAATGACATCATCCATTTCCATGACTATATCAAAAAATTTCCTAATACCAGATGGCTTAATATTTATTATTTTATTTGATAAAAAATCTTTCATTTTCTTATATAATAAAACACAAAAGACAATATTAGTTATTTAACAAAACAACTTTAGACTCTCTTTTTTAATTAAAACATAAACAATTCTATAAAAAATATAACAATATAAATACTAACTATTATTAAAAAAAGTATTTAATACAACATAACTATTTATTTTAAAGTTTCTGACAAAACTTCATAATTATCTTCCATTATGGAAATATAACTTATACCATTTTCTATATCTTTCTTAGTTATTAATTGAGCAGAATTTAATTTTCTTATATCTGCATCACAACCAGATATACTTATAATAGTGTTATCAATTAATTTTTTACAATTCTCAAATATATATATTGTATCACAATTTATTTCTTTTACTTTATTTGCAAGAAAAGCTATAGTCTCAAAACTTGCTTCAATTTCAGCAGAACAACCAACAAATGCTACAAAACAATCTAATGCATTATCTAGATCAATTTCTTCAAGCTTAGCTTCTATTTCATTACAAATCACTTTTACATTTTTTTAATGAAAGCCATACATGTTCATCAAACTCTATTTCTTTTTCATCTTCATTTCCATTTTCTTCATGCATACCCTCTTTTATTTCTTCTACTCTTACTTTTTTACCTAAAACTTCTATTAAATTAATAACTTTAATATCTTTATTATTAACTTGTTTTAAAACTCTTTCTACCCATTTATCAGATTCATCACCGACATATATAAATAAATCACTATTCATTATGTTTACCATATCATGAGCAGTAGGTTGATAAAAATGCAAGTCTATGCCATTATCTAAAAGATAGGTCAATTTTATATCATTTATATGACTACCAACAATTTCTCTTACCTAATCATATTAAGAAAAAATTGTTCAAACTACACTATAAGTTTTTGTTACATCTTTTTTATTTATGTCATCATTTGTTATTTTTTTTGACAAGCAAATAAACTAACAAACAAAATAATACAACTTATAGAAATTATTACTTTGTTTTTTAACATAAACTTTTCTCAAAAAAACATAATACTTTATTGTATAATATTTATTTTTAAAAATCAATATACAGTTTTGATAAAATCAAGTTACTATGGGTTAAAAATACAAAAAATATATATTTATAGTTGTAGTCTTTTTTAAAATATTACCAAGTTCATCATACTCATACTTAATAAAGTTGTAAACTAATATTGACAATATCAAAATCAATAATTTAAAACTGTATTTACATAACCATTACTATCAAACAAGTAATTTGAAGTTTTTCCAACACATTATTGGATATATACCATTTTTATAATAATGCTTATTACCAAATACATCTATATCATAATATCTCCATTTATTAATTACTGGGTCATATTCCCAACTACAATTAATATTATCTAGTAATGTCATGTTTGTTGTATCAACTCTTTCTTCCTTTATAACTCTTCCTTGTTCATCAAATGTATAACGAATATTATCTATGGTTATTGGTATCCCCCAAATTACTCCTCTAAAAAATCCAGTACCATTATATAAGAAATATTTTGCTGATGGTACTGATCCAGCCATTATAAACTTATTATTAACTGTATCTAGAATTACATGCTCTGTTGTAATTGTTGCTTCAATAAACCCAGTAATTATTCTGCAATCATTATCTATTCCAAAGTAATAAGGTAACCCAGCATCTTCAATATTATAAAAACCATTTTTTAATTTTAAATAATTTATATCTGTAGAAAGTTGCAAATGTGTAGTATATGCAGTTGAGTTTTTGAGTGCTTTTGCAAGATTTGAATCTGTCCTTATTTCAATACCTACTCTTTCTCCATTCTTATCATATTCCCACCTGTACTCTGACATAGCAACAGGTGTATGAACTACAAAGTCTATATTTCGATTACTAGCTGATATTGGATGTAATCCATTTCCAATACCATTACCATTTCCATTAACATTTAATGCTTTTATTATCACAGGTATATTTGCTGTTTTCTCTTTATATGTTACTACTACATTAAATGCACTATTTATAATTACTGGGCTAAATGAAAATGCTAATTCATTTCCATCATATGTAACATCTTCAGTACTTCCATCCACATACTTAACTGTGATAACATGTCCTGTTGGATCAAATCTACTTCCACTTGTATAACTTATTTTCGGCATTGTCTTTACTGCAATATAATCAATATCTTTATCAGGAACTATAGTCCCACCACCTGATGTTCCTTTTGCAATAACATTTACTTTCGCTGTCTTGCCTCTATATGCTACCTTGACTTCACTATTCGTTGCTATTCTAATAGGATCAAATGAAAATTCTAATTCATTATCAGTATAACTATTATCTGCTACTGTGTTATCAGTATATTCCGTAGTTATAACAAGTCCTGTTGGATCAAATTCATCTCCTGCATCATACTCTACTTTTGGTGCTTCTTTTATCGCTATTGCTTTTAATTCTTTACTCGTATCACTTGTTGTCCCTCCATCATTTATCACTACAGGTATATTCGCTGTTTTCTCTTTATATGTTACGACTACATTACTTGCTCTATTAATTACCACTGAGCTAAATGAAAATGCTAATTCATTTCCATCATATGTAATATCCCCAGTACTTCCATCCATATATTTAACTGTTATAACAAGTCTGTTGGATCAAATGCATTTCCAGTTCTATAACTTGTCTTTGGCATTGTCTTTACTGCAATATAATCAATTTCTTCGTCCCATGTAAAATATCCTGGATTTCTTGCCCCAAGTTCAATTTGAGCATATGAACTATCGTTTACAAGAGCAGTTCTATATGCAGTGCCCCTACTTCCTATTAAACTATTACAATTTAAGAACATATCATTACCTAATTTGTTTTTAACTGCAAAACTACTTGATGCAACTATTGATCTAAGACTCTTATAGTTCTTAAACATACCACTTACATTTGTTATCTTGTCTGATGAAAAACTTGAAATCAAGAGTTGTTAATGCTTCACATCCACTGAACATATTGCTTAAGTCTGTGGCATTCCCTAAGACAAAGCCTTGACCAAATGTAACTGTGGAAAGTTTTTTACAGTTATTGAATATTTCTACTAATCCATGTGATACAAGATTATCTGTCTTTGCATTATCTATACTTACCTGCTCTATATTACCACAACTTGCAAACATACCTTTCATTGTAGTGATTCTACTTGATGTGATATGTATTAGCGGAAGTGTAGTCAAACTTTCACAGTTATAAAAGAACTTTTCAAGATTAGATACTGTCTCAAGATTTGAATGATCTCCTGATACCAGTGTTGTCAATCTCTTACAATTAGCAAACATCTCATTTACACTATCTACATTTGTTAAGTTTATACTTGAAATGTTTACTATAGTTAAGTTTTCGCATCCATTAAACATACCCTCTAAATCTGTAAGAATATCAGCATTACCTGCATTCAGCTCAAATACTGTAAGTGATTTACAGTTCTTAAATGCATTCTTAAATGATCTTACATGACTAAGTAGAACTGTACTTCTTATATTAAGTCCAGCTGAAGTAAGATTTTCACAGTTCTCAAATGCTGACTCAAATGTCTCCACATTGCCAAGATTTACATTTACACCAAGATCTACATTTGTTAAATTTTTACAGTTATAGAATATTCTGTTCATATCACGAACTTGTGATATGTTTGGTGTTATTGTTATACTTTGGAGATTCTCACAACTATTAAAGAATTCTGACATATCTTCTACTTCTGATACATTTAACTTTTAATTCCTTCTATTGTTGTAAGATTTTTAAAATCTTTGAAGAATCCTGAAAAATCAGCTCCTACCTTTAAGCTTGGAATCAAATGTCCAAAGTCTATCTTTGCTATAATCTTTCCTGTTGGATTGCCTCTTAAATCTAATTCATTCTCATAATATCCTACTGTGCCATCTGATACTGACATCTGATAATAACCATCATAGCTACCTATTCCAATGTCTGTGCCTGTCGCAGCATCATTATAAAACTTTATCTTTACTACATCATCCTTACTTACTCCACCTGCTATAGCTCTATCAAACCATGTTGGTGGTAAATTAAACTGTGCATTTGCATACTTTTCTCGAACTTGCTCTTCTGTTCCATATTTTGTGTAATATCCTGGTTTAATGCCACCTTAGTCAACTCTTGCTACTCTTCCATCATCTATAACACTTACACTATTGCCATATGAAAATCCTTGTCCTCCTACTAATGATGTACAATTCTTAAACATATGGTTACTATTTAAACTTGCTGCTGGAATTCCTTTGAAATCGTCATTAACATATATTGTTCTTAAATTTATGCAACCACTAAACATCTCTTCTGTTGTTGTTAAATGATTAAGTGCACATACATCAAATTTAAAGCTTGTGAGCCCTATACAATTCTTGAATGTCTTATTTAATCTTTCTATGTTGCTGAAATTTGCTGCTCCTATATCAAATACTGATAAATTTCTACAGTTCTCAAATGCTGACTCAAGACTTGTTACATTACTTAAATTAAACCTATTTCCTATATGCACTTCTGACAAATTTGTTCAATTATAAAACATTTTTGTCATATCTTGTACATTTTGAGTGTCTGAATTAAATGTTACATTTGTGAGTGATGTACATCCACTAAAGAGCTCCCTCATATTTGTTACTTCTGTTAAATATATTTTATCTTCAAGTCCTTCTATTGTTGTGAGATTTGTAAAATCTTTAAAAAATCCTGAAAAGTCTCCTATTACTTTTAATGCTGGCATGTTATGTCCATAATGTATCTCTACTTTATTTCCATCAATATAAAATCTTGTCAAATCTGTATCTGACATATAATAATAACTATCATTACCTCCTATACCAGTAGAGTCATTATAAAACTTTATAGTTGCTATCTCTGACTTTGGCTTAGTACTAGCCGCATGTAAATCATACCAGTTAGTTGGTAATGTAAATGTTGCATTCGCATACTTACTTGTATCATGTATAGTAAAATATCCTGGCTTTATTCCACCGTAATCTACATTGGCAACACTTCCATCTGTTATCGGAACTACTGTATTATAACTAAATCCTTCTCCTCCGACTAAACTTGTACAATTACGGAACATATTTGCTGCATTAGTTCCTGCTGGAAGACATTGGTAGTTATCATCTACATATATAGTGGTAAGTGCTGTACATCCATCAAATATTTCTGATATATCAATTAATGTTGGTGTATCACATACATCAAAACTAAATTCTGGTAGTGATGCATACCCTTTAAATGCATTCTTAACATTTTGTAATGAACTAAATGATACAATATTCCCTGTAAGTGATATAAGACTTGTACAGTTCTCAAATGCTGACTCAGCTGTTATAATATTTCTTATATTTATATCTCCAAGTGCTACTGACTGTAAATGTGCACAATCCTTAAATAACCCTGTTATGTCTGTTACAACTTGAGTGTCTATTAAATCAAGCCCTTCTATA
>JAJJLC010017700.1:0-10601 GCA_023806825.1 Ophryoscolex caudatus
AATAATGTTGAAAGTATTTTATTAAAGTTAAGAGATATAATAAAAAAATTAAAATCAAGTTATAAAAAAGGTTATAAATAAAAAGAATATATAAGATATTTATATGGAAGGCAATTTAATTGTTTATATAATTATATACATAATGGAAAAAATGATATTATTCCATTCTTAAAATTTATTACTAACAATGAATTAGAAAAGCCTATAGAAAAATTCATTTGGGAAGATAATGAAGATGAATATCAATCTATTATGAATAATTTAAATAATTATATTAAACAAACATTTATTTCAAATGGTATATCATTAGAAAAAATTTATAAAAAAAGTATGATAAATAAAAGGAATGGGTCTGAAGAATATAAAGGATTTTATATATACTCTTGTTATCAAGTAGAAAAGGAATTGTTTCAATTATATAAATATTTAACAGGAAATATTCCCATTGCCCAAAATATTTTATTATGTAATAAAGAAACTTTAATTGAAGAAATTACATGTTTTTTATATAGATCAATTTATTGTAATTATCATTCTTGTTTTATTATAGGAGGAATTGAATCTTTAGAATTTAATAAAAAAAACTATTTTCTTGAATTATTAAATCAACTTCTTCAAGAGCATGAAAATAAAATGCTTTCTTGCCTAATTATTTTAAGCAATGATAAAGCTTCTGATATATATAAAAGTTTAGATTCTATTAAAAATAAAAAAAATTTTAAAACTGAAATAGAAAAGGAAATAATGAAAGAATTATTGGATAAAGAAAGTAATATTTTTATAATTAGTTCAGAGAAATCAGGTTTAGGGAAATCTACAAAAATTAAAAAAATTATTGATAATAAAAAAAAAGAATATATATATTTCCCCATAGGTGGTATATTTAAAAGAAATGATATTATTCAAAGATTAAAAAAATTAAAAATAAATAAAAATATGGCAATTCATTTAGATTTATTTGATACTGATAATATAGATTTAATGATGGATTTTCTTTTTTGGATATTAATAACAAGATTATATAAAGTAAATGAAGATATATTTTATCTATTTGAAGAAAATGAAATATATGTAGAAGTACCTAATGAATTTATTGATTTCTTTGAAAAATTCCCAATTTTAAAATTAATTCCCCAAAAATCTGTGATCCTTTAGAAATAAGTGATAAAGTTAATTCAAATATACAAATTGTTTGTAATTTTTTAAATCAAATGAAACAAGGAGATATTGAAAAATATGATTTATATTTTGAAGGAATCAGTAACCATGAATATAAAGATCATCCAGCAAAAGTATTTTCTCAAAAAGAATGTGAAAATTTAGTTTTTAATATATTGAAAAATTCTGAAACAATGAAAAAGGATAATATAAATAAATATTTTTCATATTATCAAATTAAATCTTTTATTGATGTTTTAGCAAATCAATTAATAAAATTTGATAATAATTTTATAGTTAAAATAGAAGATTTGAGTAAAGATAAAGAATTGGAAGGTATAAGAAATATTATAATAGAAGGATTTATAAATTGTTCTATTTATTTTACTGAAGGTGCATTTACTAAATTAATAAATGAACAAAAAATAACACATAATAAATTATTTGGTAAATATAATGAGGGTAAAGATATTGAAAATGCAATTAATAATCTATCCAAATATTCACATAATAGTATTTCTTTCGATGAAGTTAATTCTTCATTATTTTTTTTTCATAAAGAAGGACAATTTTTTAGTTTTATAACAAATAAACCTTCTAATAGTGAAGAATGTAAAAAGATTTTAAAATTAAAAAATTATCAATTATCCAAAGGAGAAAAACCTCAAAAAATATTTAAAAATTATTTAGAATATGAGAGAAAAGATTTTCTAAATGAATTAAGGAATATATTAAATTTAAAGAATCCCTTAAATAATGAAGAAAAAAATGACAAGAAAACTAGTGATATTGATTTTAAATTAAAATCTTTAGAAGAAATTGCAGAAGATTATGTTTTTACAGCAGATAATTTTATTAAAATGATACTAATTTTAATTCGTATAGATGCAAATATTCCAATAATTATGATGGGAGAAACAGGATGTGGAAAAACAGCATTAATTAGGAAATTATCAGAAATAAAGAATAATGGTGATAATAAAAAAATGAAAATACTAAACATCCATGCTGGAACAACAGATAAAGATATAATTAGTTTCATTGAGAGTATTATTAAATCTGAAGATTACAAAAAATTAAATAAAGAAGAAAAATTATGGATATTTTTAGACGAAATAAATACATGCAAATCACTAGGACTTATAAGTGAATTAATGTGTAAACATTCTTATCAAGGAGTTAAATTGCCTAATAATATAATTTTTATTGCAGCTTGTAATCCATATAGGAAGGGGAAAAAAAAATATGAAAAAATAGGACTTAGTGTAGACAAAGCTCACAAAAATATTGAACAATTAAATGAAAAAGAAAAATTAAAAATTCAAAAATTAAATTATTCTAATAATAAATTAGTATATTCAGTAAATCCTTTACCTCATTCTTTACTAAATTTTGTTTTTGATTTTGGACATTTGAAAGAAAAATATGAGGAACAATATATAGAAAATATGATTACATTTAAAATGAATCAAATGTTTAATTCAAATGAAGAAAGAGAACATTTTGAAGAAATCAAAAATTTAGCCAAAGAAATGGTTATAAAAGCACAAAACTTCATAAGAGAAGAATATGATGTTTCATCAGTTTCATTAAGAGAAATTAGGAGATTTGTTATTTTTTTTGAATTTTTTTATAATTATTTAAAAATTAAAAAAGAAAAATTAATTCATTTAATTGATAAAGATGTAATTTCTGAATATAATAATTTAACAGAATTTGATATTCAAATTTATGCTGTTAATTTAAGTGTATTTATTTGCTATTATTTAAGATTATCTATCAAATCTTTAAGAGATAATTTAGTAAATATTTTAAATGAAACTTTTAAAAAATATAAAGACAAAGATTTCCTTTACTTACCTACACTTGAAGAATTATTTATAGCTAATAATATTGAATTAACAAAAGGAATTGCTAAAAATAAAGCATTATTAGAGAATATATTTTGTTTATTTTTTGCTATAAATACTAAAATACCATTATTTATTGTTGGAAAGCCAGGTTGTAGTAAATCTCTAAGTGCAAAATTAATTATTAAATCAATGAAAGGTCAATTATCTAAAAATGAGCTCTTTAAATCATATCCAAGAATAATGCAATTTTCTTATCAAGGTTCATTAAGTAGTACTTCTGAAAGTGTAATTGAATTATTTGAAAGAGCAAAAAAAGCTTATTCAAAATTAAATGAAGATGATAAAAAAAATAAAATATCAATGATATATTTTGATGAAATGGGATTGGCAGAGCATTCTCCTAATAATCCTTTAAAAGTAATTCATTCTGAATTAGAATTAGATATAAATGAAAAAAAAGATAGAGTTGCTTTTATTGGAATTTCAAATTGGGTTTTAGATGCATCAAAAATGAATAGGGGATTATATTTATCTATACCTGAATTAGATGAAGAAGATGATATTAAGACTTCATTAACAATTGCTGAATCTTATAATAAGGAATTGATTGTTAAATATAAATCTTTTTTTGAAAATTTAGGAAAAACATATTATGATTACAAGAAATTTCTTAAAGATCGTTATCATCGAAATTATAAAGAAGATTTTCATGGAAATAGAGATTTTTATTATTTAGTAAAATATGCTGCATCTAAATTGAAAGATAAAAATATTGATAAAGAAAATGATTTACCATTAATAGGATTGGAAAGTATTGAAAGAAATTTTTCAGGATTACAATTTGATGATGGACTTAAGAATAATTCAGTAGAAAAAATAAAAGGAATATATAAAAAATATTATCCTTATTTAAAAGAAGATGATAATGATGAAATAGAAATTATAAGAGAAAATATTAAAGATTTTGATAGTAGATATTTATTATTGATTTCTAAGTCTACAGAATGCTATTATTTATTGCCATATATTTTAAAAGATTTTGACAGTGTTTTCTTCATTGGAAGTCAATTTAAAGAGGATTTTGAGAGCCAAGAATATCAAATAAAAATAATAAAGAAAATACAACTTTATATGGAGAAAGGAAAAAGAATATTTTTGAAAGATCTTGAATCTGTTTATCCAGCTCTATATGATTTATTTAATCAAAACTTTATATCAATGAGTGGAAAAAATTTTGCTCGTTTATCAATAGCTTCATCAGTTAGTATTTATTCTAATGTAAATCCAAATTTTAAATGTATAATTAATGTAAATTTAGATAAAATTGATAAACAAGAACCACCCTTTCTTAATAGATTTGAGAAACATATTATAACATATGAAAAATTATTAAATGAAAAATTAATAAAAAAATCTAAAGAAATTAAGGATATTTTAAATAAATTAATTAATAATATTCAGGATAATAAATTAATAAATTATAATCTTGATAAATTATTAATTAATTGTGAATTAGAAGATATACAAGGAATGGTTTATAAATTTTCAAAAGGAGGAATTGATGAAGACAATAATATTATTAATGAAGTTCTGTCAAAAATAGCTCTAACTTTACCTGAGGATATTATTTTCTTACTTAAATATAATAATAATTTTAAATATAGAGATTTGATTATGGAACAATATATAAAAGGTGAGCATATAAATTTAGGAAAACTTTTAAAAACTTGTGAAAATAATAAAATTGTTGTTTATACTTTTTCCAAAATTTTTGATAAAATTAGAAATATTTCAAATATTAAAAATGAAAAACTTAAATTAGAAATAAATGAAGAGGAAAATATAAAAATTATTAAAATAAAGGGAATTAAATCAGAGAAAGAATTAGAAACATATATTGATGAATTATTTAATAAAGATAAATATAAGGTTTGTTTGATTCAATTTACTCCTGAAGAATGTAAATTTATAAATTATATAAAATTTTTTATTGAGAATAAAGAGAAAGAATATAAAAATAATTCAAAAGTATTTATATTTATTGTTCATATAATAAGAATATTTAATTATGAGTTAAAAGATTTATATAAAAAAGATAAAAAATATAAAGAGAAATTAGAAAAAAAATATTTAAAAGAAACAATTTCAAATATGTCAGATTATTATCAAATTTTTGTAGATAATTTAAATGGAGATGATTCTATTTCTTTAGAAGATATTATAAAAAATGAAAATTCTAATAAATATTTTTTAGATTATAAAAAAGAGTTAAAAGATTATATATATAATTCAATAAATTATATAAAATATAATATATTTTTTGATTTTGGAAATTTAAAAAGAGAAAATTATGTAGAAAATTTAGTTAATTTTATAAAAGAAGATAAAAATATAGAAAAAATTAAAAAAATAATAATTTTAAATATTCAAAGCCAATTACCAAAAGAAGATATAATTAAAAAAATGTCTCAAAAAAAAGAAAAAGATAACAATGAAAATAATGATGATGAAAATGAAGAAAATGATGAGAATGATGAAAATGATGAAATTGAAATAAAAATTTCAGAAAATGATATTGATATAATAAGTATATTTAAAAGATACTTTTCACATTTTTATATGAGAAAATTAAGTCAATTTATTTTTAAATTAGAAAAATTGAATTTCTTTTCTTCTTTATTATTAATAGATGAAAAAGATTATCATAAAAAAGAAATTATTGAAAAAATAGCATTATTTTACTTAGAAGAATTACCAATTGAAAAAGAATATAAAATTGATGAAAAACTAGGAGCAAATAGTGTAAATATTATATTGGGATTGAAAATTCCTGGAATAAAAAATATAATTGAAAATATTTCTAAAAATGTAAATAATAAAATAATTAAAAAATATCATACTAATGAGCTAGTTTATAAAGATAAAAATTATGAGGAAAATTATTGGAAAGAATTAAGAAGTTATTGTTACTTAACAATAAAAGAAATAAATAAAGAATATTTAATTTTAAATATAAATAAAGCATTAAAAGAGGAAAAAGATTTAATTTTATTTTATGAGTTATTAATTGATGATTATTTCATATTTTTTATTAATAATAATTTTAATGTTTTCTATCAAAATAAAATAAATAAAAAAATAAATAAAATTAATGTAGAATCTATTAAAAAAATGCTATTATTGATAGCAAAACTAAATGATGACAATTGTAAAGAAGAATTAAATCAAAGTCAAAATGAATTAAAATTTAAAAATAATATAATAGCAAATTCAATTAATTGGTTAGAATGTTATAAAATGGAAATTATATCTTTATTAAATATATATTCATTATTAGATTCAAAAATTGAAAATTTATATCAAAATATGGAAAATTCAATTAATGAAAAAACTAATAAAAAAGAAAAAAAAGATCCATTTTCTTTTTCAATGGAATTATTACTAAAAGTACTTCTAAATAATAAACCATTATTTAATGATAATAATTCAACAAATTTATTTGAATCAATTAATTATTATAAAGAAATTTTTCAAGATGTTTCAAAAATACAAAAAAATTTATCTTTAAACTCAAAACAAGCATTATCTTTACAAGAAATTGTTGAAATTTTTGATTTATATTATTTAAATGAAATTAATAATAAAAATGAATATAAAGAAATAATTTCTCTTTTTGAAAATGAAAAAGAAGATGAAGAGCAATTGATTCAGAATTTTGATAATTTATATAAATTATTATTAAAAAATATTGGAAAAAATAAAAATTTTCCAAAAATTATGAATATTATATTTTCAAATGAATATTCAAAGACTAAAAAGGATAATTATGAAAATTTCAATATAAAGATATTAGAACTTATGTTGAACAAAAATGAATTTATTTATAATTGTTCAAATTTAATATATTTAATAATAGGTGATTTAATAAATTTAAATTTAAATAATGATATAAATTATGATAATTTTACAGATATACAAAATAATGATACTGAATTAATTACTATTTTAAATAATAATTGCAATAAACCTATTTTAGAGGAAATATTATTAAATTATTTTGATGATAAAATAAATTTATATTTTAAATCAATAGAAGAATTAACAAATGATAGTGAATTTGTTGAAAAATTTGAAAATTATTTTATTAATGGAGAAAAAAAATTAGGAGGTTATTTATTAGATCATCCTTTAAAAATTTTTAAAGATTCTATTTTTATTTTAGAGTCAATATTAGAAAAACAAGATATAAAAAATCAACATTTATGTAAATTATTTTCAATTTCATATATTAAAATCTATTTATATAAATTTGTTGTTTTTTCTCAAGATTATCAAAATGCACAAAATTTCCAAAATATAATTGATTTTATTAATTCCAAAATACATATAAATCTATTAAGAAAAGTTATCATAATATATATATATAAGTTATTTTTCAATAATGATAAAAATTTTGAAAAATTTTTGGAAAATAATATTTTAGAAGATTTAACAATTGTTGATGACAATTTTGAATATAATAATAATGAAGAAGGGAAGAAAATGTTAATTTATTATTTCCTTCCTTTTAATTCAGAAAAAGAATTTCAAGAATATTTAAATGAATATAATAAGTTTGAAAAATATAGAAATAATCAAGACAATGAAGATAATAAAAGACTTATTTCCAAAATAAATGAAAGAAATTTAAATTTATTCATTATAATAACCATAAATAAAATAATATCAAACTTAGTCTCAAAGAAATATTTAGATGAAGATGAATATTCTAATTTTTCAGAATTTATAATTAATTTATTTGATGAAAAAGAAATTTGTAATAATTATTTAAAAAAATTATTATTTTTATATTATGATAAAGATTTATATATAAAAACAATTATTCCAAAATTATCAGTTAAAGAAGAAATTGACCAAAAATTATTCTTAATATTATTATATGGATTTTATTATTGTACTCAATCTTTATATAAAAAAGATAATCAAAATTTATTTGGCTCTTTACTTAGTGAAGATTGTTTGAATATATTAAAAAATAATTATATACCAGGAAATAATAATATTGAAGATTTTCATATATATACACTTATAGAAATTGAAAATCATTTTAATTCTTATTTAACAGAAAAAGGTTGTTATGTCTGTTCTTGTGGATATTATTATTCTATAGATGGTTTTCCTACTGAAGAGCAATTTTCTAATTGTCCAAATTGTAAGAAGATAATAGGGTTTTTAAAAAATGAAAACTTAAAAGATGAAAAAAAATATATTTTATCACCTAGAGAAGGTCATTATAGAATTTTCAAAAATGCTGATGAAAAAAAAATTGAAATGAATAAATATGGAATTACTGATGAAATAGTACCAAGTAAAACATTTGAAGAATATATTACAGATGTAATTAATCCAATTTTAATGAAAGAAAAAAAGGGATTAAATATTATAAGTAAAAATTCATTTCTATTATCATGTGTAAAAATAAGAAATTTAAGTAAAATAGGATATAGATTATTAAATTTTATAATTTACAATCATTTATTTTTTGCTAATTGTTTGGGTTATATTTCTAATGAAGAATTAAAACAATATTGCCTTATTAAAGATATGCAATGTATAGAAATTATTGAAGAAAACTGGAATTTATTACAAGAAGCTTTACATGAAGAATCAATTCAATCAATTGAAGTATTTATGAATTTAATTATTCCTAAATTATCTAGATTAATTAATGAATCTAAATCATTTAAAGATATAAAAGAAAGAAATAAATTTGAAGATGATGTTGAGAAAGAAATAAAAGAAAGTATAAAAAATTATAATGAATATAAAGAAAAATATATTGAAAAAAATCTTTCTCAATTAAATATGAATAAAAATAGTCTAAAAATTATACTTAATGAAATGATTGAAACAGAAAAATATGAAGAAAAGGAATATCCTTTTTTTAAATATTTTAGGTTCACACAATATTCTAATAAAAATACGTTTGAAGAGTTTTATAGAAAAAATGAAGAAATATATAAATATAAATATCCATTATTAAATGAAATATTACAAAATAATGATAGTAAAAATAAAATTAAAAATCTTATAAAAATTAATGAATTTTGTAATTATATGATTGATCATTATTCATTAAAAATATCAAGAATTGAAGCAAATAATGCAATATTAAAAAAATATGAAAATGAACAAGAAAATAATCAATTAAAAGATTTCATAAGTTCTTGGAATAATATTTATAAAGATGCAAATTTATATAATGAAAAAGAAGTTGAACAAAAATCTTTATCCTCAAATGATAAAATAATACTTTTTTTAAATGATAAAAATGATAAACATATTGCAGCAGCTTATCAACTCTTTATATCTTTGCAAAATGAATTTTTAAAGCATATTTATGATGCTAATATCCATAATGGAATTCTTCAATTTTATGCCAATTGTTTTAAAAATAGAATTCCAATACAAAAGGCAAAAGATAACCATATTTTATCATTTGATAAAATAGATTTAGAGGAAATCATTACTAAAAATAAAAAAAGAGATATATTTAAAAATAATACAATTTATTATTCAAATTATAATTCATTTATTTATGATCTTGATAATATTGAAAAGGAATTGGGAGAAATAATACTGCCAGGTAAATGCTTTTTTGAAGAAAATAAATTAAAATATTTTACATTTTGTTATGAAAATGATTCAGATATATTTACTACTTTTTCTGAAAACTATGAGCAAGAAAATTTATCAGAAGAAGAAATAAAATTAATTTCAGGATATTTCAAAAATAAAAAGGAAAAACTAAAAATAATGGAAGATAATAATGATGATGATAAAAGTGAAAATGATGATAATGATGTAAGAGAACAAAATGATGATTTTAGACAAATTCTTAATTCAATAAAATCAATAATCAATTATTTAAATAATTATAGTCATGACTCAGAAGATACTATTAAGACAATTATAGAGGAAATGAATGATAAATTTGAAGTAAAAAAAGAATTAAAAGATTTCTTTGTTAATGATGGAGAAAAATTTAAAGTTAATATATTAGCAAATTTATACTTATATTTAGAAGAGTTTTTCTTTAATAATATAATAAATAGGCTTTATAAAGAAAATAAACTGGAAGACATGGATGAAGACAAATATACAGATATTAATTCAAAACTAAATGAATTTAGTGATAAAATTTATTTAGTTACTGCTTTAAGAAGATTTATGTCTAGATATTATATTAGGGAAATAAATTCAAATAAATCAGAAGAAAATTTAGCTTCATTTTTATCAAAACCAGAATTATGGGAAATTCCTGAAAATAAATATAATTCAATTATAGAACAATTAAAGAAATTAAATATAAAATTATCTGAATCTTTTTTTTTCTATGAGTTAATTAATGATGATAACCAAAATTAAAAAGAATAATAAATAAATATAATGAAACCTAATAGATATTAATTATTCTTTATTCAAAATTATCTATTAAATATTTAAATTAGATAAAAAATATTAAATAAAAGAATTATATAAAGAGTTTATCAATTTTAAATTTAATTATTCAAAAAATATTAACTTTTT
>JAJJLC010017701.1:0-10537 GCA_023806825.1 Ophryoscolex caudatus
AGTTCCATCATAAAATCCTTTAGCACCTTCTAGAGGCCCTGAAATTATACCTTCTACTGGCTTTTGGAAAAAATCTTTTACTCCAGTACCCAAAGATTTTATTAAATTTACTGGAGTACCTAAAATTTCTATATTTACTCCAATTTTCATTATTTGAAGTAATGCATATTGCCTATACGTATCTATAATACTTGAAAGAATTATATTTGAATTTCCACTTATATTATATCTAATATCTTTATTTAAATTTAAATTTGTTTTTTCAATATTACTAAATAAAGTTGTGAATTTACGCAAAACAGGATTATTTAATAATAATTCATGGAATAACTTATCTTTATTTTCACTAATAAAACTAAATATTATATCAATTGGAGATGTTTCTAAATAGCATAAATATACACTATTTTCATCTGAATCTGACTCTCCAATCTTTGTAAACCAAGGTGGAAAAGAATAATTTGAATTTATTATTATATGGTTTTTTGCATTTTCTTCATCTGATAGAAATAAGGGATGTACTTCAGTGAAAGAAGTTTTTAAATATAAAGTTATGTTCTTTATAAAGCTTAATATTCCACTTAAAAGGTTACTTTCCAAATTTAGGTAGAATGATTGAATTAAAAATTTTATTTCCAAAATTTTAAAAATATTTTCCTCCAAATTATGTTCTGATGAATAAAAAGCATTAAAAAATTCAGGACAATTATTTTCATTCATTCCAGATTCATAATTTGGTAATACTACTATAGGGAAATTAGTAAATGGAGAAATTTGATTATCAATTTCAAAATATTTAAATTTTAATTGAATTTTAGTATTATATTTTTTTTCAGATGATTCTGTGCCATAATAAAATTGTATATTTTCAAAAGTTATATAACATAATTCAAATCTATAATATCCAGAAAAATTTTTCCCATGACATGAAGAATATGTATTATCACCTATAATTGATAACCCAAGTTTTTCAATTTCTAAATTAAATTCCATTTCTTTAACTTTTGGTTTTATTGCTTGCTCACTATTTTCTTCATCAAATATTTTAATTATAAATTTTTCACCATCTGTGCTTATGGTCATATTTATAGTTTGACCAAAATAATAATTATTATAGATTGGAATTACTTCTTTATAAGGATAGATTTTTTTTTCTTTATTATCTTCATTTTTTATAACCATTAAATTTTCTGGTAAAATTTCATATTGAGTTTGATGAGCAATCATTATTGGATATTTTGATAATTCTCCAAACCCAAAATTAAACCTGAGTATCTTTTTTGCTTTTTGATTTGGCCAAGAGAAAATTGATTTAGAACATGGATCCAAAAATATTTCATTATTTTGATATCCTTGTTGATAAATTTTCATGCATACACTTGAAGAATAATTGTCTATTCTTATTCTTGCATTATTTATTTTTGCTTCAGAAAATGTTAATATAGTACTTATTTTAAATAATTTAGATGAAATATTTATAAATTTTCTTTTAGTTTTTTTTTTATCCAATAATTGTATAGTTATCAAATTTTGATTTTCTATAGAGAAAGGAAAAGAATAATCCCAATCAACATTTTTATCATGAAGAGTAATATAAATTTCTGCATTTTCTCCTTCGCCAAAGAAATAAAATGCCTCTCTTTGTTCTGGCTGTAATATAACCATTTCATCATTATTTATAGTAGTTAAAATTAATTGATGATGTAATTTATTATATATTATATATCTTGGAGCAAATTCAATTATATTACAATATAGATCAAGATCTTTTGTTAATAAAAATATTTTATTTTGCATAACAAATTCAACATATTTATCTTTTAAATTTTCTTCTTTTTTATCATTTTTCTTTTTATCATTTTTATTAATATTTATATCAATTGTTTTAGAATAATAGCATTTAATTATAGTTTCTGTTCCTATTACATCCAAAGAAAAAGGCTCACTTATATAGTTATTAAATTTTAAATGTATTTTATCTATATCATTTTTAAGTAAAAATATATTTCCCTTTTTATCTGTTAAACCCCTAAATGTTATTTTTCCAGGAATTTCTTTGTTATCTTTTTCTCTATTTTTTCTTTTGCCATAATAGAAAGATAATTCTTCACTGGCATGATTTAATAAAATACTATTTGGGTGAAAAATTATAGTTATTTTCCCTTTTTTCATTATTGTACATAAAATATCCATTTCTTGTTTTTCTTTATCATGAAATTTTAATATTAAAAATGTTTCTTGCTTTTTATCTATTTTATATAGAGGAGTAGGAGTTATTGTTTCAAAATCTAAAACTTTTATACACATAATTAAGTCACTTTTTGAAGAGACATAATTGCAATTTGTCTTTTCATTTTTTAATAATTTCTTATATTCTGAAAATTTTCCATTTTTAGTCATTTTCATTGAATAAAAAATATCAAAAGGTAATAAATTCCTCAATACATAATAAGTTTTTATTTGTATTATTCTAAATGGAGATTCCTCTTCTGATGATGAATAATATAAATTAACATATATACCTTGAAATTCAATTTCCTTTAATAAATCTTTTGCATTCATAAAATCTATTAATTTTATTTTTCTTGTTGTTTTTTCACCAATTTTAATCAAAATGTACCCTCCCATATACTCATGAGGTATTGGGAGAATTTCTTGTGGACCTAATTTTATATCTGTTTTTGTTGGAAGATTCTGACATTCAATTTTTATATTAATTATATATTCTGTTTTATTCTTAAAGCAAAGAGGAGCGAATAAATATATAGATTTTTTTTTATCATCTAAAGATACTTTTGATACTATATATGAATATTTTGATAATTCTTTACTTAATTTTAAATTTGATTTAAAAATTAATTTCTTTGTAGATATTTTATCAACTTTAATTTCATTTTCCTTTAATTTGCATTCTTTTAGATTGATTTTTATAGTATTATTATATTTATTATCATATTGTGAAGCTAAATTATAATTTAAATTTTCATTATATTCATATATTTGATTTTCTCCATCCTCTTTATCTACTATATCTCTATATTCTATATCATATGACTTTCTATCATCAATAAATTCTTTATATTGATTCAAATGATTAAAGTCAGTATAATCATCATCATTTTGATTATCTCCATAATTTTCTATATTATCTTCAGAATTTTGAAAATTATTATCTAATATAATCTGCTTTCCTGTATAATTATATAAAGTATGATTTGATATTTTCATTTTTTTTTCTTTATTTTCTTTTTCTTTAATTTTCTTGGTCTCTCCATAAAATCTCTCTTGTTTATTTTCTTTTATTTCATTTAGTCTTTTGTATGATTCAGACCATCTAATAAATATTGGATATAAGCATGATATAGTTAAATTGCTTATATTTATATTCAAAGTCTTATCTTCTTTGTTTTCAGAATTTTTTCCTTTTTTCTCGGATTCAATATTTTTTTTATCTTTTAATTTTTTATTTTTTTCATTTTTATTATTTAAATTATTATAATCATCTTTATTATTAATTTGTAATTTATATAAATATTTTTCATTTGATGGATCATATATATGAACTAAAGTACAATATGTATTTTCAATTAATGGCTCCCATATTCCTGACACATAATTATAAATCATTAAATGAAATTGGAAATATATTTGTGAATTAATTATACCATATAAATTTATAGTATGTGAATTATATTCTAACTTTGGCATAGTTAAATGCATGAAAGGGAAAAAACTATTTTCTTGGTTATCAATTAATATTACTTCAAATCCATTTATTGTATATTTATCTAATGTTGAAAAATTTTTTAATGTTTTTTTTTCCTTTTTCTTCCTTTTTTTATCACTTGATTTTTTACTCTTATTATCTTTATTACTCTTTGAATCTTTATTACTATTAGAATCTTTATAACTTTTTTTATCTTTATTTTTTTCCTCTTTTTTGGAAGATGTATCTATTATCATATTATTATTTTCTTCTTCATCATTTATTTCATTTTCTTCATTATTTTTTTCTTCTTCATTATTATGTTCATCATTATTATTCTCATTTATAATACTATCAAAACTGCTTTCATCTGAATCATCACTATCATCTGAATCTTCACTTTCTTCATCATTTTTATTACTTTTTGACTTATCATTTTTTTGTTTGTCTATCTTATTCTTATTCTCATTATTATCTTTTTCATTTTTTTCTATTATATTATTTTTTTCTTTTTTGTCTTCAATAATTTTATTATTTTCTTCTTGTATAATATTTTTATTTTCTTTTTCATTTTTATTTAAATCTTCATTTATATTTTTATTATTATTTTCTTCTTTAAATTTTACCTTTTTTATTCTATTCATTTTTTCCTTTTCTAATTTCTTCACTTTTTCATCATAAATTTTTTTTTTATTAGTATAATATAATAAAGATTCATAATCTTTTTGATATTCTGGACCTTGCAAATAATTAAAATATAGCATAACTTTTGAAAAAAGCATTATATTTTTAAAAGACAAATTTGCATTAATTTTTGAAATTTTAAATAAATTTTTATTTCTTTCCATAAAAATGTCAGAATCTTTATCATAATTTAATAATGTTTTACTTGAGTAACTCAAGTTAAATTTATTTGTTAATTTTCTTTTTGAAATAAAAATATTCTCATAATATAACACATGTTCTAATTTACATATAAATGGTGATATATCATTTATAGTAACTTTCATTTTCCAACACTTACTTTCTCTCATTTTTTTTTCTAAAGTCTTTATTATTTTTTCATTTTTATTAGAATTTTTAAGTGTTTTAATAGCATATTCATATGCTTTTAATTCATTTCTCATTTTTTGTTTTATAGTTGAAATTTTGTCTTTATGAATAAAGAATTTAATTTCACTTTTAATACAATACATTTCTTGATTTAAATTTTTTATGGAATCACTCAATAAACAAATAAGTGGATTTTTAATTTCTACTTCAAATTTCATAGCAGGGAAATAGTCTTCGTTATCCTCGAATAAATTTGGAAGATTTTTATCATCAGGGTCATAAAAAGGCATACCATCTATAAAAAAAGCTTGAATTAAATATATTTTATCTATTCTTATTAAAAATTTTAATCCATCTAATTTAATATTATAGAATTTATCATGCTCGGTGTTAATTTTCATTCTTGCATATAGCTGAGATTTATTAATATATTCATTTAATTCATCATTTTTATTATCATTTAATTTATCTTCTTTAATTTCATTTTTTTTATTTTCATCAATATCATCATTTTCTTCATTACTAATATTTATTATTTCACAATCTTTAATTTTTTTTACAATGAATGAGCCAAAACTTGATAAATCTATTAATTTTTTTTTATTTAGTGAATTTCTTCTATAACCAACTACTTTCTTAAATTGATTTTTTTTTTTATTTGTATTTATTAAATTTTTAATTTCATTATAAATAAAGCTATCTTTTCTTAACTCTTGATTAATTTTTAAAGTATCCATAATTTCTTCAAAATCTGAGGAACTTTTTCTACCCCCACTACTCCCAGAAATAGAAGATTTTGAATATTTATTTTTTCTATCAATGCTATCATTTTCATCATCATATTGATTAATTAATTGAGAAAAGTCAGATACAATTACTTCTCTTTCATTTTTTTCTGTTATTGCAAACATTTCAATATTTCTTATATGTAGGCCCATTTTTGAACTAAAATCCATTTTTTGTTTAAAAATCAAAAAAAATTCATCTAAAATTAATTGCGCCAATTGTCTCCCATCATCCAAAAATAAATTTAAAGTTACTCTATTTAAAAAAAATGTTACAAACATATATATATATTTACTTAGATCAACTTTATTATTGTTATTATTATTAATGATGATATTTCCATTTATACTTGATATTTCATTTGAATTTAGAGTAAATCCACCTTCTGATTTTGAATCATTAAGAATTTTTGAATTTGCTTTTTGATATTTATATTTAGCATAATCATATAAATTTTCTTTTTCATCAGTATACATTATATTTAAGTCATTACACTGAAGTAATAAAATAAAATCTTTTTGTCTTAGATGTAAAGCAAATTCATTAAAATATAAATCAAATTGAAAAGATGTATCAATTTCACTTGGAGGCAACAATAAATCTGAGGGTGTGTTATTAGTGAAATGCATATTAACTATTCCAGTTGTTTGTGCTAGAATTTGGGTTCCATCATTCCTTGATATATTAAAATTTTTTAGTCTCATTTGATATGTAGTTAAATAACGCCAATCATTCGGATCTTTAAGAACTTTTCCTGTTACTTTCTTGTAAAATGCTCTTATATTGATTGTTCCTAATTCAGCAATGAAATAATCAGAAAAAGATGGCCTAGGCTTTATTATTAATTGAGGAGAATATATTACTAAATTTAATTTTAAGAAAGTTATTTCCCTTTCATCTTTTTGATTTGTTTTTTTTGTTGAATTATTTTTATTTTCATTTTTTATTTCACTATTTAGTGAACTAAATATGCCTTTTTTCAATTCAACACTCGGTGAATTAAATACATTAACCTTATTATTATCATTTTCATCTTTTAATTCATTATTTACTGAAGTGAAAATAATATCATTTTTTTTTTCATTTAAATTATCATTTTTTCTTTCTTCTTTTCTTTCTTCATTTAAAATAAAATTATTTTTTTCATCATTATTTTTATTATTTATATTCAAAATATTATTATCTTCATTATTATTTATATTATCTGTATTAATGATATTTTCATTATTATTTTCATTAGCTATTGTTTTATTATTATTATCTTCATTTTTAATTAAACTTATTTTATCTTCATTAATAATATTTTTATTATCTTCAATTAGATTTATATTATTTTCATTAATTATATTTTTATCTTCATTATTAATTTGATTAATTACCTCACTATGCTTTAATTCTCTTTCTTCCTCTTTAATTTCAGGAGCAGCTAAAGCTCCAAGAAATTCAGTCAAAAAATAATTTAAAAATCTCAAAAATTGTTCTTGCGTATATACTAAAAAAACTGTATTAATTTCAACATTTGCTATTCCCCCATAATTATCCTTAAATTTTGGGCAAAATTCTTCAAAACTGTAATAACTAAAGGAAATCATTTCATTATTTTTTATTTGATTTTCATTTTCTTTTTGTTTTAATCCGAAGATTTCAACCTTATTATTTGGATTAAATTTTTTTTGTGAACTAATAACAAAAGGATATCCACATAAATCATATATTTGAGTATTTCCTAAAGAACCTTTAATAAATAAATGATCTGTATACATATCAAAATCCATAGAGCTCTCATTTAAATGAACTTCATGATAAAATATCTTTAAAATTGGTTGAACTAAAATTATATTTACAGTTTTAAAATTGACATGAATTTTCATATATATATAATTATTTTTGTCACATGTGGGATAAAATGTATTATCCTCTTTTGGAGATATAAATTTTTGTTCTAATAATTTTTCATTAGGATCTTTCATTTCCTTTTCTACTTTACTCTTTAAGTAAGTGTTATGAGTTAGAAAAAATAATAATTTTCTTATTGTATCAGGAACCCAAATTAAATATAAATAACCTATATTTAAATTGATTCCAATTTGATAATTGGTATATCCAGGGGATTTTTCCTGAAATATAGTTATTTCCAATTTAAACAATTTTACTTCTTTATTGATTTCATCTTCACTATTTGCCATAAGTTGAAAATCTTTAATTTCATTCTGAACATCATATAATTTTAAACCAGAAATACTTATTTCCATTTTTGTATCATATTCTCTTAAATTCATTGCCAAACTCATTTCATTAATAGTAAGTGTAAAAATTTTTTGTTTATTATTCATATCATTTATATCATCATTTAAATATAAAAAGCAATTTAATGATTTAAAATTAATTTCTGTCCTAAAAAGTATTTCCTCATAATCTATAATTTTTTTCTTTTCTTCATCATTTATTTCTTGTGTTTTATCTTCATAAGAAAATTTCATTTCTTCAATTCTTTCATTTAAACATCTATCCCATTGCTTAAATTTATTTTCATTTGGAAATTTTAATTCAATTGAACCTGAATCATTTGATATTAAAATAATTAAACTATCTAAAGATGACTTAACTTCAGAATCCTTTAAATAATAATATCCATTATATTCATCATCTTCACTAGATTTATAAAAATAAATATAACCTCCACTAATAATAGCTAAATATTTCTCATATACTCCTGTAAACCAATTTTTTTTAAGTAAAGTAGCCATTGCTTTTGTATTCTTTGCAATATCTTTTTTCTCTAAAATTAATTGGCTCCAAACATCTTTTTCTTGAACTGGGGATAATATATCTGTTAAAAATAAAGATATATTATATAAATATTCTGTTAAATGTAAATTTACATTATCTATAGAAAACACTAATTTCATTAAAGCATATTCATGTGAAGAATACTGTTTTTTATTTAGCATAGAAAGAGTCATTATTAATTTTACTTCATTTAATAATTCAAAAGGATTCTGATTCTTTACCATTCCTTTAACATTTTCATAACATTTCATAGATATTGTCCCTAAATCTACATTATAATGTTTATTATATATATTAGAACTATCTTTATCATTTATAATATTTTTATTTAATGTATCCATTCCTCCCTGGCCAACTTCTATTACTAACATTTTACTATTTTTGATATCATATTTATTAATTGGTATAAGTATTTTTCTTGGTGTTACCACTACTTTAATATTATTTTTTTTAGTAATATTACTAGATACCACTGATTGAGTTTGCCTTTTAAAACTTTTATATGTTTCCATTACATTATTCCTTAAATCCTCATATTTTCCTTTCATTATAAAAAATGTAAGTACTCTACTGATAAAAGTTTGATGATATATTAAATTAATACTATTAATCTTTAAATCTATAGTAGAATTAACCTCATTTAAAGGAGAATAACTAAATTTTAAAGATACTATATCTTCTTCCTTTTCATTTTCTTTATTAATAAATATTTCAGTAAAAGTATTTTCTTTTCCTTCTCCACTTAAATACCTATAAGTAATAGGAACAACATTTACTGTTTTATTTATAATTGTAAACATATTGATACTAAAATGTTTTAAATTAGTATTTATTTTAAATATATTTAAAGATTCATTATTTGACAAAGTAAATCCAACACCTTTATAATTAATTTCAAATCCCTCATTTATTTTCATTGTCTTTGAAACTATATTTTTAGAACAAATAATAGCTCCTTCTGTTAATTTGAATTCTACAAATAAATCATCTCTTAATTCTTCTTCTTTATCTTTTTCTTTTGGGTTATTTTCTTCATTTAAAATTTCTGCTAACTTTTTTTGTTCAGCCTCTGTGAATAATTCATCTTCATTTACATTAGCCAATCCAAAGAAAAAAGAAAAATATCCCCCTCCTTTCTCTCCTTTTTTTTCCTCTATTTTTTTCTGCTTAAATTCTTGCTCAATTACCTTATCTGCCCATGAACTCAAAATATTAATATCTACACATTTCAAAATTTTCCTAAATAAATATTTATCTTCTTCTAGTTCAAAGTCATAATTTGGGTCTTCTTCTATATTTTTATAATATTGAGAAAATAAATTTGTAAATTGTTCTTTATATTTATTTAAAACATCTTTTGGTATATTAAATATATTTTTATTCCCTTTATAATATTTTAATGTTTTTAAAATCATATTTACACTAAATTTAAACCATAAAATAGCATTTTCATTTTTCCCTTCTGGTAATTCTTTTAAAATATTCTCTTTATGTTCTTTATCTAAAATTGGATATCTTGGCTTGAAATAATTATATTTTCTCATATCATAATAAATTTTTTGAAATTTTTTATATTTTGAAATATGATTTAATATCCTAAAAATACAATCATATTGTTCTTTGAAACAAGTAATTTTAAATAAAGGTAATTCAATATAAAATGATAATTTTGGTTCCTTTTTTTCTTCTTCTGATAAATTTTGAAATGATTCATTAATTTGTTTCATTTTCAAAGTTAAACTATAAGGTTCTATTAAATAATTATCTTTTAAATTTTTATCATCACATAATTCTACTAATTTTTCTAATTGTTCATCCATATCTTCAATTTTACTAATAAAAGTTTCTTCATTTAATTTTAAATAAAAACCAAAATCAGTTATTTGTAATAATTTATAAATAGTAACATTTTTTTCAACATTTCTATCAATAAAATGACTTTCCCAATTTTTATCAGTATTAATAATTTTCATTTCTTTAAGTACTATACCTAAAGAGTAATATGGAGAAATATTTTGCTCTTCAATTCTTATTGAAATATCTTTAAAAATAATTTGTAAATTATCAACTATTTTTACAAAAATTTTGTCAGTATAACTTTTTTGTTCTTCTGTTGTTATTTCATTAAAAGATTGCATTAATTGATCAAATTTTTTTTTTGAATATTTCATTAATTGTTCTAATTTTGATTCATATGAAGTA
>JAJJLC010017702.1:0-10479 GCA_023806825.1 Ophryoscolex caudatus
AGAGAAGAAGATGAAATGTTTATTTATTTCCTAGGATATTATGAAAAAAGAAATACCTTTAATTGAAACTGATACAGAGATGGAAATTAATGAGAGATAAATTTGGTGAAAGTATTTTTAGAATTATTTCTCTATAAAGGTAAATTGATAAAATTATATTATAGTTTTTTATAATATTTTTTATTTACTAAATAAAAAAATATATTTTAATTGTTTATTTAACTCTTTTATGATATTATAATTTATATTTTATTTTTTATATATAAAAAAATCTTAATTTTGAATTTGGATAGTTATTGACATTTGATTCATAATAAAAAAATCAAGATTCAATTATCCGCTTAATCAGGATAGTTAGGTAAATGTTATAATATATTTTAAAAATTTATTTCAAATGCCAATAAAAAAAATTCATTAAATGTTCATTTAATTGACAAAAAATAAAAATAAAAGGGGGAAAAAAAATTGGATAAATTAATAAAAATAAATAGATTAAATTCTATTTTATTAATATAAAAAAAAGACTCAAAAAAAAAGATTTTTAGCATTACCTATAAATTAAAAAGTGATTTCTTGATTTTTTTTTCTTCTTCATTATTGAAAATTAATTATTTTTTGAAAAAATATATTTCTATTAGAATTTTTATAAAATTTCTTTAAATATGATAAATCCCCTAATTACAAACCTCAAATTCTAAAGTAAAATCCCTACATCTTAATATAACATAAATTATTTGTTTTTATTTTTTAAACTCTTGTAATAGTAATATTATAATTTTTTAAATTTTCATCTATTATTTTTTCTTTATAATAGCCACATTTGTAGCAAACAGAATTGGTATTTTTTAATTGATTATAAATTAACTCCTTAATAGTATACATATGAATATAATTATTATCAAAACAAAATATTGAAGGTAAATATTTTTCAGATTGGACAGGGGGAATACAATTTGAGCATCCTTCAATGCATAAATATTTAAAGCAAAATATATCATTTTTTTCAAATTTTTCTAAAAGTTGTCTAATTGTATTATATTCTTGATAATTCTCTTTTAAAAATTCATAATTTTGTTTATATTTATCTATAATTAGCCATGTTCTATTTGAGAATTCTAATTCTTTTGAATTCAAAATTTCATCTGAAATAATATTATATAAATCTAAAATAGAATTTTTAGTATTAATATTATTTTTCTTTAAAAAAGGGCTAACAAATAAAAGCATATATCAAGAGAAATGTATCATATCTACAACAAAATCAATTAAATTTTAACCATTTTCTACTGGATATTATATTATTTATTATTGGTATATGTGAAATGATTTTAGAGCTATTTTCTTCATTTGATTTTACAGCAATTTTAATTTCAAGTGAATTTTCAAATTCTATATTTTCTTTCCTATAATCCTCTTCTTCTTTTCTTATAAAATATAAAAATAAAGGCCAAGATATTTTTACTCTAGATTTACCATATAGATATTTAGATAATTTTAATTTTATTCTTCAATAAAATTTTTTATATAACTATTTGATCTGAAATCTTTTTTTAAATAGCTATAATTTAATATACCTTTGATAAAAATTGGTACCCATTGAGTTCTAGAGTAGAAAAAAAGTTCAGAATAATCTTTTTCATAATTACTACAAAAAGAATCTATGTGTATAATCCTTACGATTAAATGAAAATGGAAGTGTAAAAGCATCAAACAACATTTGAGATTTAAAATTCTTATTTTATTCTTCTTTCAATTCTTGATTTTTAAATATTCCTAATTTTTTACATTTCTCTTTTATTGCTCTAACATAATTGTAAAAGCATCCAACTTTTCTTAATCCTGGAAAAGCTCTTTCTATAGTATTAATTAACCCAATTTCAAAATCAGTTGATATTCATTTCAATTTTAGTTTTTTGTATATTCTAATGTTATTATATTTTTTATAGATTTAAATAGCTCTATATATCCATTCTTGGTTTTATTATTGATTAACCCGAATAATCCAGGATATCTCTTACAAAATTTAGTTTCTTAATATAATATTATTATTAATTGCTTAAATTCTTGTGGATATACGAAAGTTCTTTCAATATAAAAATGTTCTGAATTCTCTTAATATTTAATAAAATAATTAGAAATGAAAATTATGTGTTAGTGGTATAATAGATTTTTTCCTGATTTAGTATATATAATTTTTAATGAATTATCTCTTAAAAACATTTCATTGTTGTTGGTATATTGATTACTAAAAACTGAATATTTTGTAAATATATTTGATTCCTTTCTCCAATTATAATAAATATTACTAAATGTATAATCTTTAATTTCAAAAGAACAATTATTTTTTTCATATATTTTTATTGCTTCTTTTATAAAATCATAATAAGAGATAATTGGATTTATTTTAAGATATTCAATTTATCCTAATCTAAAATTCTTATAATTATCTATTTCTATATTTATTTCTTTTACATTATCATATTTTTTTTAAAAATTTCATTGCATTTTTTACTATGAAGATTAATAAAATAGTATTTATTTATATTTTTATGATAAGTAATTTTTCCATTACATAAAGAAATTTTTTTTTTATTATTTTTTTATCAAACTGTATGCTTTATTTTGTGGTGCGATATAAACTTCAATAATAAGTTATTTCATTAGTTTCTTTAATTTTATTTTTTTTGTCATTATTTTAAATTTTTTCCCCCCATAATACAGAGTAGATAATAAATCCTTTTTAAAATCTAATTTAATTTTATCCTGTTTTTCAATATATTTTTCATCTAATTCATTTTCTTCAGTTATTTCTTTTTTGTTTTTTACATTATTTGCATCTTCACTATCCTTTTCTTCAAAGTTTTCTTCTTCTTTGTTATCTAAATCTATTCTTTCTTTTTTTGTATTATTTTTTATTTCATTTAATGCTTTAATAAAGTGGTTAAATTTATTATTCAATATTTTATCTTTTTTAATTGGTGAATTATTATGGAAGTAATTATCTTTTAGATATTTAATATCATTAATTTCTTTACCTTTTGAAAATTCTTCTATAATATCTTCATCCATCTTGGATTTCATTGCCTTCTTCGTTTATTTCGTTATTCTCTTGTATAAAATTATTATATTCTATTTGTAAAGTGTTAATCTCTTCTTTTTGGAATGAATGAAATACTTTATTTACATTATCTTTTATCTCTTTGTTTCCAGCTTTTTCTATTTCGTTTAATTCATTTTTTTCTTTATAATCTTTTTCTTTGTGTTCCTCTTCTTCTATTTCATGAAATTCTTTGTTTTCTTTATCTTCAGCCTCATTGTGATTTTCATTTTCTATTTTCTTAAATTCATTGTTTTCTTCTTTTTATATTTCGATAAATGCTTTGTTTGAATTAACTTTTATGTTTTGGAATCCCTCTTTTTCTTCAACATTAGGATTATTTGGATGTTTATTTTTATCTTTTTGTTTTGAATTAGATTTCTTTGCTTTTTTTTTAAATTTTCTTGGCATTTACAATATAATTTTAATTTATCTATTAGCTATTTATATCCATAAAATTATTTAATTATAAAAAATAATTATAATATTTAATTAGGGTTAATATTATTTGCAGGAATTTAGCTCACCCATAAATTTTTCAAAAAAAGGGGGCGCTAAATTCAGTTAAATATTTTTAGGAACTAAAGGTATATAACACATCCATATTAAATATAAATAAATTAATTATTATATAAAAGTCATTCTTTTCTCAAATATTTATCATAATTCATATTTAAATAATATATAAATTATAAAATTATTGAATTATAATATATTATCCAAAAGGTTTAATTTATTTTTTAAATAATGCAGTAAATAAAATACAATAAGTCTAAACTTATGAGAATTTCTAAGGGGGAACTAAATTAGGTTAAAATGGATTTCCTGAGAGGGGGACGCTAAATTCAGTGGGCGCTGATTTCGGGTCAATACGACAATTAAATTAATTATAATTTTTAATTTATTGTTAAAATTATTTTAAATTTAAGTTAATTCTTTATATTTTTTATACTTAAATATACTATTTTTATATCTATTATAATATGTGGAGGAAAATTGAGGATTCATCCATTCAGCCATTTCTGGCATTCCACCATTTTCCTCCAATCCGTAGTTCCGTTATTTATTTTATTTTTTGCTCATTTTATAATAAAAAATATTATTTAATATTCTTTTTAATTTTGATTTTCATATTCCTTATTTTATGCATAAAATAATTAATGATTTTCTTAATACATTTTACTTTTGGGATTAAAGTTTTTAATTATAAAAACTGGAAGTTTGAATCTAATTATTTTATGCTTTATATTTAACTCAACCTCTTTTTTTAATTTTCCTTGACAAAATATTAGTTAAATTTAAAAATAAATATATGAATTTTATCTAAGGGTTAGTCAAAAAATCTATATTTGAAAAGGGAGGCTTTGAGATTTGAGACACTTGAATTTAACATAAATCTTCCTAAACTTCCACCTATTCATATTTAACTATTTTCATTTTTCAATTTTTCTAAATTTACCAAAATTTTAAAAAGGTGAATGAATATTACTCTAAAGGTCTTATTAGAACCACCCCCCAAAAGTTTTGAAAATTTCCAAAAAAAAATAGTCAAAATAATCCCCTCTTTTTTTATTATAAAATTGCATTGGGGAAGTATTTAAAAAATAATTTTTATCTTTATCTTTTAAAAAAGGATATATTTTTAGACTAAATATTATTAATCTACTTATTTTTATATAATCTTTGGTTACTAACCCAAATTTTTTTGCTTTATTCCATAAAGCTTTTTTGTAATGAAAGAAGCAACCCTCTAGAATGCAATTGGGATATAGAAAATGAATTACCTTTCTTAATCCATGTTCAAAGTCTGTTATTATATGACTTTTATTAAAATCAAAATTTATTCCAATTTTTTCTATTATAGTATTTATATTTTTAAATAATATGATATATGAGTAGTAAGATTTATGTGATATAATTACATGAAATACAGGGAAAATAAGGTTATTTATATCAATATCAACTAATATATTAAATAATTGATAATATTTTCTGGGAGAAGTACTAAAAGTTGCATCCATAAAAATTTGTTTAGATTTTTCAAGTTTTCTTAATTGTATTTCACTTGTGATTAGAATTATTTTTTCTTGTCTATAATTTTTATCTGGATTTAGAAATGTTATATTTAAAAAACAAAAAGGAAGATTTTTTAATTTTTCATTGCTATCTTCATATGTAATTCTTATATTATCTATTTGTTTTATATAATCTTCATCAATAGGATATTTATCTTCCCTAAATTTTTGTAATAAATTTTTAATTTTATTTATCCTATATGGTATTTTATTTGTTCGTAAATTATCTAAATGAAAACTTAATGTTTTTTCTAAGATATTGTTTAATTAGATTATTAACCAATTCTTTTATTTTATTTTTGGTTAGTATAGATCCTTTTTTTATTATTTGTTTTTGATCTGTTTTATTTATGTTATTTATACAAGTATGGTTATTTTTTCCAAGTTTATAAGTAATATTTTCTTCTTTATTCTGTGATAATATTTTTAATATATTATCTTTATCTATAGTTATCTGAGCCTTATAGATCTTGTTTTGCATATATACACAAAATTAATGTTATTTTTTAGAGGTATTTTAAATGTATAAGTTTTTCGTTTTATATTTAATGATTGTGGTAATCCTTGTTTTTCATATATTCACTCTTCTGAATCTTTGCATTCTATATCTTTTTCTTCCATTTTATATTTGATATCAAATTAAATATATTTTAATTAATTATATTAACATTTTTTAAATATTTTTTATTTTATATATTTAATATAAAATTAATTATAATTATATTTTAAATATGTTTTATTTAGTAATTTGGAAAATTTAAATTCTTTTTATCTTAATTATATTTTATTTTATTAATGTCCATGGACACGTCCTGGATAAATACACTTTATGGACACTTTAGTATCCGCTATCATTTTTTGAAATTATTATTATATTATTTTTAAAAGAATTGAAAATTTAGGATTATTTAAATTAAAAGGTTTTAATTATACAAAATATATTGAATAAAAATAAATTATTATTATAGAGTAAATATAAAAAAATTTTATTGGCTGATTGAAACATGGAATTAATCCCGGATATCGGATTGACATGTGGCCCGGATAGCCTAGTGGATTAATGTGATTGTAATAAAGAATATGAATATTATAAAAATGATGAAAATATGTTTAAATTTAAAGATATAGATAATTTGATAAGTGAATAATTAAATTTCAAAAAATTAACAAAAAATTCATATTTAAAAAAGAATATTTAAACAAAAAAATATATTCTAATAGAATAAAATTATTTAATAAATATTTTATTAAATAAAATAATTTTAATGGAATAAAAATTATATAATAAAAAATTCATTATATTTTTTTAGAAATAATAAGATTTATATTGTGAATATTTTAAGTTTAATAAATCATTTAACCCTTTAAGTTTCTCTTAGATTATTTCTAAATTCCCACCTATTAATTCAAATTATTCAAATTGATAGCATATAAATTTAATTGATTTCAAATATTATCACTAAAAATTTTATATAATGATAAATTTATATTATATTAGATTTCTGAAAAATATTTCTTTTTTTCTAATATTTATTATTGCCATTTTAATTTCTAAAAATTTTCAAAAGTTTGATAATGAACCTTTTTCATTCTTCTTAAATTTATCTAAATTCCTTTTATCTAATATATAAATTTTTTGAAGATCATCTATTAACTATGTTCTAATAAAAATATGTTAATCAATTATAATTATTTTCATAAAAATTTTTACCAATTGATAATTTCACATAACCATTGAAAAATATTCAAAAAAAATTAATGAAATATAACTAATTCATATAATAATAAATTATTAAATAATAAAATTTAATAAATTAATAAAATAATAAATAATTTTAATAATAAATATTCTTGTTTTCTTTTATAAAAAATATAATCTATAATTGTTTATTTCTTAAGTAAATTGAATTTGTAATTAATATTAATTAATATAAACTAAATTTGAAGGTATATATTAAGGATTTTCTTCAAAATCAATATAACTTTTATCTCAAAATCCCCCCATTTTTTGCAAAGCCTTTCCTCTTTTATTTATTTATATGATTCCTATAATTCCAAATTCAATTTGTAGTCCACAAAAGCAAATACCTATAGTTTATTTGAAAAATATAAATAAAGCATATAAATTCTTACGCTTAATAAATATTCCCTGGATAAGTAATTTTGGAAAATATCATCCGGCAAATATTTTTTTAGCTCTTCATTTTCCATAAAATATTTGAGTATATGTGATTTTGTAAAATTATGACTTTTTGAAAAATATCGGAAATTGAATCCGCCATATTTACCTATGGGCAATAGCTATATAAAAATTAGTAAAAAAATTATAAAATTAATAATGAACTTGAAGCTTAAGATAGTAATACTTGTGTAATATGCAAAAAGAGTGAGCCTACTAATAAATTATTAATATGCAATTATTGTAAATTCAATTTGACCCATGTAGGATGTGCAGGCATCGAATTATCTGAAATTCCTAATTTTATTTGTATTCACTGCAAAAGTGATTCTTTATATAATAGAGATAAAATTTAAGCAATAAATAAAATTAAGTTTAATTATCAAAATTAGACCATAAACCCTTTTTAATTTTATTATTTTAATTTAAACATAAATGAATGATACATCGTTATTTATATTCACAAAAGAGTCTTTTTTTTGGTTGATTTAAGAGCTAAAAATTTTGATAATATAAAACAAAAAATAAATAATATTGAAGAAATAATTCCTACCGAAAAAAAATACAAATTTTAGATAATTATAAGAATGAATTAAAGACTAAATTAAATAATCCAGATAATATAAATGAAGACAATATATTAAAAGATTATAATAGTGCTTTAGAGGACTTTTGTCCAGGAATACAAAAATTTAAAAATGAATTTATTTTAATTGATGATATTATAAAAGAAACACCTAAAAGAGAAACTATTACCCTTAAGAAGATAAAAGAAAATATAAAAAAAATACAGGTGAAATTATAAGTAAAACATCTATATATTACATTTTACAAAACAAATTAAATTATCAATTTCTTAAAACAATGACCAAATCAAATAAATTATGTGCAAATTCATCAAAAATAAGAAACTTCATATTTATTAAAATCATAATTCAGGCATTATCATTAAAAATGAAAATCATATTTGTAGAGGAATCAAATTTCCAGTTAGAGAATAATCATCTGAAATTATGGATAAAGAGAAATGAATACCCATATTTTAATGCTTATAAAAAAGGCAGAAAAAATATTATACTTGCAATAACTGACAATAAAATATTATTATATGAACTGAATAATGGGACAAATAAAAGTCATGATTTTTTAGAATTTATGAAAAAACTTGTTAATATTATTAAAGATGAAAATTTGCAAAATTATTTAATAGTAATGGATAATTGTTCCATCCATCTTACTAATGAATTTAAAAATTTTTATCAAGAAAAAAAAATGAAAATACTGACAATAATGCCTTACTTGAGTATGTTCAATGGAATAGAGTTTTTTTTAATTATATTAAACAAAAAATTTACAAAAAAGTATTTAATTCTTTCAGTAAAATGATACCTTTTGTAGAAAAAATAATAAATGATGAATTTATTGATGAAATTTTGGTAAAAATTTACACTAAAACTCTAAATATTTATAAAGAATATATATTTAATAATAAATCAATTGATTTAAATTTATTTAAATAATTAAATCTATTATAAGATATAATAATATTCCATTTTTTAAATATATAACCAAATTTTTCAAATAAATTAAAAAAAATATATTTCTTCCTAATAATTTTGTGAATAAATATTATTTTTTTATCTTAAAAATGGTCAAGTATGGTCTTAAAGATAAGCTAAAAACATGCGTAGAAAATATTGCCAAGTTTAGGACGAAAATCAAAAAATTATATAAAAAAAGCTGCAACTCTTGAAAAAACTATATTATTTTTGACAGAAAAAATTGATTTAATAGCTGAATCTATTAATGTAGATGATGATAAAGCTTTGTTAAGAAGGATAAAAAGTGATATGTTTAAATTATCGAAATATCGATATAAAAAGAAATTAGATTTTTATTTTAGAAGCCAAAGAGATAATAGTTGGATATTCTTCATAAATTTAATAATAATTAAATAATATTCAATATTTTTAAATTAATATAATTAAGATAATAACTCTTCAAATATTTAAAATATTATTAGTATCCATTAATAATGTTTCTCCTTCTTTAATATCCATACTTGAAATTACTAATAGTTTTATTAAATTATTGGAATCAACAGCTTTTAATAATTGGAGGTTAGGAGTTTTGTCTGATGATTCACCAAACATAAAGTTTACAGATGATGTTTTAGGAACTATAATAATTCTATCATATTCTTTTTTAGCTGTTTTAAAATATAAAAATACTATCTTTTGTTTATTATTACTATCTTTTGTAATATTCATTTTATTATATCTTTTTAAGTAATATATTGTTCCATCAACTAAAGTAATTAATGTGGCAAAAAATAAACTTTTTTCTGGATTTCCGGATTTCTTTCTCATTTTCTTTCCTTATTTTAGATTTTTTATCAGGAAAATCCTGAATTATTATAGGATTACAGTCAAAATATCAAACAGAAATTTTGAAAAACATAAGAAAAAAACTAATAGAATTAAAATTTATGGATAGTAATTTCTAAAATTTTATTTTTAACGCTTTCATAAGGAATATACAAATATAGATTTGATTAACAAAAGCCAATTTTATATAATTCAAGATTTAATAAAAATAAATTTTTAACATACCAAAATAATATAAATAATATTAGTAAACAAACAATAAAAAGCATTATTTAATAATTTCATCAAAGGTTAATAATTTATCATAATTTATAAAAAAATATATTTAACATTTATATTTATTTTGAATTTAAAAGTAACTAAATTTATTAAATTATAAATTATTATTAAAGAATTAATTACCTTTAAATTTTTGAAATTTATCAATATATATTTATTTTATGTAGTATATATTATAAAATATATTAAGTATTGTCATTTAAATTCAAAATATAAACAACACTAAATATATTCATATACCATAATTTGGGGGAGCCCTGCCCTTCATGGACTCTTCCCCCCTTTTTTTCAAAAAATTAACCAAAATGAATTTTTATAATTTTAGCTGGTCCAAATTTTCAAAAATTATTATAACTGACTGGGAGGAAGGAGTTATCAAATTACGGTATATTAAAGGGAATTATAAAATAAATTTTCATATTATATATTTATTTAATATAATTATTAATTAACAATCATTCA
>JAJJLC010017703.1:0-10472 GCA_023806825.1 Ophryoscolex caudatus
TAAATATTTGAAATTATTTGAAAGATGTAATTTCCATACTTCCTCGTCAATTATTGGATCTTTTAATGTTAAAGATTGTAAATAAATTAAATAAGCAATATAATCAATTAAATTATGAAAATGATTTGTATGTAAATCAAAAGCATTTTTTAAATTTGAATAAAGCTTTTCTAAATCTTCTCTTTCTAGTTCACAGATAAGACATTTTGACTCCTTTAATTTTTGAAATTCTTCATTATTTTCTTTAGTATTATTAAAATAATCAATTATCATAGATAAAAACATTTGAAAAATTAGTTGATTAATAAGTATAAAAAATATTAAATCAAAAAAATATCTGCTTCCTATATAAACTTTTGCTATATAAGGGGTATACCCTGGTTGCTGTGTCTTATCAAGATATGTTCCTATACCACCATCTTGCTTAAATGTTTGATCCAACATTCTCATAAAAGTTTTTAAAAAAGTTCTTGAATCCCCAACTAAAGGAAAATGACTAGTATAAATTGATAAGGCAAACATTGAAAACATATATTCAAGCATAATAAACATTAATAATGTTATAAATATATCTGCTAAAGGAACATACATTGCTTTAAGTACTGTTTGCATAATTTCTACTCTATTCACTAATTCTAATAAGATAAAGCAAAAAAAGAAGGGATGAACAAATAATCCCAGATATATAAAAAAAATGCTTAATATATAATATATTGTTTGAAAATTGAAAATAATCTTTAAAAAGTCTGGGAAAAAATGAATAATATAAGAAAGCCAACTACCACTTCTTTGTTTTCTTAATTCTTTTTTTCTATAAGAATTTTTATATAGTCCTATATTTTCATAAAATTGACGAATTAAATATCCTAAAAATAATATAAATTGAAACAATAATAAAAAGCATCCAAAGATACCAAAAATTTTTTTTATTACAAAAGTACTATTACTATCTTCATATAGTAAATGTGGGCAATTCAATCTTATATCATCATCAGTATTAGTTTTAGCATCTTCACATTTACTTGTAGTGAAAGTACTATATGACATCATTATTAATATATTTTCAGCAATTCCTAATAATATTAATAATAATGAAAATAAATGATCATTTTTAAAAAAAATATTTATAATAGGCAATTCAATTAATTTATCTATTTTACTATGTTGAGTAGCAATTATATTTATTTTATCATATGAATTTAAAATATAATTTACAAAATTAGATAATTGACTATTATCTACTTTTAAATAAGTATCACTTGAGTCTTGAATTTGCTTAGCTTTATTTATCAAAGGGAAATAAATTTTATATAATATATAATTCAATGAAACTTCAACACATTTTATTCTTGATGTTAAAAATTGAAACATTTCTTTTTCATTAATAGATTGACATTTAATATCTATATCTGATAGTTCTTGAAGTAATTCGATATCTTTTTTTTTTTTTATTTTATAATGTTTATAAATATATTCTACTAAATAATATGGACATAAAACTAAATTTTTCAAAAAAATTAAACATTCTTTCAAAAATAATATTATTATTCTTAATAAAGTTTTTTTCTGAGGAACAGATAGATATCCTTCATTAATTGAATCTTGGTGATATATATATAAAGTATAATATATTAAAAGTAAATCAAATTTGATTAGGCAATATTCATAATTTTTACTTCTTTTATTATTTTCTTCTTTTTTATTATTTTCTTCTTTTTTATTTGCATTTTCATCAAAAATTTCATTACCTTTTATTATTTCTATATTTTCATAATAATCCCCATTATTAATATTATTATTTTCATTATTAGTTTCTTCTAAAGCATAATAGTCTACTTCTATGTCTTCCATATCATTTTCATTATTTAAATTATATTCAGTAGATCCATCACGCTCTTTTAATTCTTCATCTGTATATGTATCTTCCTCTTTTAAAAATAATAGCATTTTATCAATATTATATTCCCTATTTTCCATTTCCTTCTTAGATAGATAATATATTTTTTTTAATTTATTCTTTATATTTTGAATGTTTTCTTCATACCAATGCCTCAGCTTTGTATATTCTTCTATTTTTTTATTTTCATGATAACATATATTATAATATATAAAGAATATTTTAATTATTCTATATTCAATTTCAATCACATTATTTATTATTTCATGACGATTTTCTTTATTGATATTACTTTTAAATAATTTATAATAATCAATTTTATTTATTGCATAAGAAACTAAATCAAAATATCTATTATTAAATAGTATATTTAAATTATCAATATCTGGCCCATCTATAAAATAATAAATAAAATTTAATAATAATTCAATTGTTTGAAAATATGTCTCTTGACTTGTTTCTAATAATTTACTTATTAATTTTATAATTTTTTCTACAATTTTTTGACTGAATTGAATTATTTCTTTAGTTAAAATATTTTGATCAATTTTTTTAAATCCAATTAATGTTGTTATAAATGTAATTAAAGCATTTAATGAATTTTCCATTTTTTTATATCTGGTTGTTATTTGTTGGCTTTCAGGAGATTCCATAAAACTTACAATTTTTTCGAAATCTATAAGTAGATGCTTGAGTACAAAATCTAATTTATGAAATAATTCTTGTATTAATTCATAATTTTTAGAAATAAAATTATGATTATCTAACATTCTTTTCAAAAATAAGTTTATACTATTTAACATAACAAAAAATATATTTTTTGATTCAATTAATTCATGATTAATTTTCCTTGAAAAAAGTAAAATAATTCCATTAAGCATTGAATATAAATTTAATTGAGAATTACTTAATTTAATTTTTTCAATATTTTTATTTGATTGCTGCTCATTATTATCAGGATTTTGAAAAGTGCATTTAGCGTGCAATAATTGAAAACCCATTCTAAAAAATATAAGGCATAATTTTTTATTGTATTTTGGATATAAATATATTAATGAATTAAAAAAAGTAAATAAATCAATTTGATCCAAATGGTTAGTAGATTTATTATAACTAGATTTTGATTTTTTTAAATTATCGCTATCTGATTTTAAATAATCTTTTTGTACTTCATCTTCATAATTTTTTAAAGTTTCCATTAATGATAAAACTATTTCAGAATTATAATTATTGCTATATAATCTCTCATGTGGATATAATTCATTCATCTTATTATAAAGATAATTTTGCATTATATCTATGGTTTCTAAATCTTTTATATAAAAATATTTAAATATTCTTTTAATAAATCTTTCCATATCATTCTCTATAAATAATTTATGTAGTTTTTCATATTCTTTTTTTCTCTTCTTTTCTGTATTAATTGAATAAAACTTTTTTTGTAATTTTAATAATTCTGTTAATAAATTTGATTTTTCTAATGATTCATATTCTTCATTAGTATAAAAATTTGTACAATAATATTTTAAATTATTTTTAACTTCAATATCTTTAAATATTTTCTCTAATAATATAATATCCAAATATTTTGGTTCATAATAATAAAATGTTATATATCTTGATTCATTTTTCCTTATAATTTCCTGCTCTTTTTCCTCTTCACCACTATTATTTGATGAATCATTTATTTCAATATTATTTAATCCATGCTCATATTTATTTATATTTTTTTTTATTGGAATTTCAATATTTTTATTTTTTATAGTATATTTAAAGCCAGCAATAGATTTTAATAAAATTAGTTCAAAATTAAAATTATTTTTACATTTTTTAATTTCATTAGAAATATTATTTTGAGTTAAACGAGTAATATTATTATTAGTGGTAATATTTATATTATTATTTTTATGATTTTCTAAAGTGAATTTATTTATTATAGAATTATTATTTTCATCTATAAAATTTCTATTTTTATTAGTTTCTCTTCTATTAAAAAAATAACTACTCCTATTTGATTGATAACTTGAATTATTTTCAATTTGAAGCTTATTCTCTTCAATATAATTTTCTATTTCTAAATCATTTTTATCATCATCATATCCTAATAACTTTATTATTTTATCTGAAATATTTTTGAAGTTAAATACTGTTACATCTGAATGATTTTCATCATAAATACTATTATCATTAATTGAATTTTTTTCATTTATATAAATTATATAAATACTAGAAAAATATAAAAAAAATGTTAATTTTTCTTTTTCCTCTTCATTATCCCATATATTTTTTTCCCTAGAATTACTATTATATATTAATCCTGGGTCATCTGTAATATTATTAATTTTTCCTCTTAACATATTTCCAAAATTATTAGACTTTTCTGAATTGGAACTTTCACTTATCTTCTCTCTATTTTCATATAATTTCTCTTTGAAAGAATTATTTTTCTCATCTTCATCTTCATTTTCTTTATTTATTTCTTCTATTTCTTTATTGTTTTTACTTTCTTCTTCATTTTCTTCTTCTGAATCAATTTCATTTTCTTCATCTTTTTGTAATTCATAAATACAATTTAAAATATTTTTTTTCATCTCTTTTTTTGGAAAAATTTTTTTAAAAAAAGATTCATATTTGTATGAATCATAATTTCTTTCTTTGTTTAATAATATCAAAATACGTGTAACTAAATAATTATAGAATATTTGGAAAATGACTTTATTTTTTGGGTTGCGACAAAGTCTATATATATCTATTAGTTTTTCGAAAACTTTCTGTGTAAATTCCTGCACTTCAGAAAAAACTTTTTTACAATTTTTGAGCAAAAATAAAAGAGACTCAGAAATATAATAGCATATACATAGCAATAATTTTTCCTCTTCACTTTCATTTTGATTATCTTTACCTTGAAAATCTTTTACACTTTCAAGTGAATTAAATATCATTTTTTTATAAATATCAAAGTTTTCTGGAACTAACTTATGAAATTTTGGAAATACATTTTGTACTTCTATAAAAGCTCTTAATATTTCTTTGCAATAATTTAATTTTAAAATAAAATTATCTTCAGAATCATCATTATTTGTTCTTTTTTTTTCATCTTCATAATTATAATATTCAATTGAATCAACCATAACTTTTAATACATTAGCAAACCCTATTTTTTCAAAAAAATTTTCATTTTCTTTTATTAGCATTTGAATAAATTTATTAGTTCTTTCTATTTTTAGAGCCTTATTTGAAAAAATATTTAAAGTATTTTTATTCATTGACACTAATTTATTTTTAATTATTTTATAATGATTTTCACAAGGTTTATTTTCTATTAAAAGTCTTCTAGGAGAATATGAAGTATCATAATTGATAGATACTTCTTCTTTTAAATTATTATTTTCTTTTTCTTCTTTAATTTTTTGAATTTCTCCACCTATTAATTTAAATATTTCTTGTATACTTATTAATTTTTCAAATGAATTTTTATCATTTAAAATACTGTTACTTTTTATTTCTAAATATATAACTTTATTAAAAAAGTTTTCAATTTCATAAAGTTCTAAAAGTTCTATCATAAAATCAGCTTGCTTTCCTATCCCATAATCATCAAAATTACTATTTCCTACTGGGATATTTTTATAAGAATATAAAAAATGATTTTTAATATCATTTAGTTTTTCATATAATATTAATATATCACTTCTATTTTTAACTAATTTTCCCATTATTCTCTTAAATTCATTTTCTATTTGAATCTCCCCCCTATTTTCTAAAATATTATTTTTTTTCTCTTTTCTAAAAATAGTTTTAAAATTAATTGCTGTATTACTTTCTTCAACAATAATATCATTATTATTTTCTTTTTTTTCAGTTTCAATAATTAATTCTCTTAATTTTTTAAAACACTCAATTTTATCTATTAAATATCTAATCTGATCATTTTTTTTACTATAAAAAATCAAAAAATCTACTAAAACAATTTCTTCCTCTGTTAATTCTTTTAGTTTTTTAAATTCATATATATCATCATTCTTTTCATTTGTAATAGATTTTCTCTCTTTATTATTTCCTGAATCATTGTTGCTTTTTTTTGCAAGTTCACTATTGTCATTAATTTTTGCTTTATTATCTTCATTTTCAAATTCATTTACATTTTCAAAATCATTTTTATTATTATCATCTACGATGCTAAAATTTTTTAAATTAAAAGTATCACTTAATAAAGTGGGATTTAATCTTACTTTTATATATATATTTTTTAGAAAGGTATTATCAATAAAAACAATTCTTGGTAAAAGATCTTCTTTTATATAACTTAAACTCATTTTAACTAAACTCATATTTGAAAAATTATCATAATTAACACAATAATTAATTAAAATTTTATAAGTTTTATAAAGTATTTCCATATATTCATTTATACAAAATTGATATATAGAATATAATTTATAAAGATTTTTATTTATTTCAAATTCTTCATTTTTAGTTCTATCTTGAATTTTTTGATATTCACTCTTCTTTTGTTCTTTATTACTTAATTTTTTTAATCTAGCTTCAAAACGAATTGTTCTAGCAAAGACATTAACAGTATGATGCCTTAATTCTGTTCTTATGCTTTTTCTTGTAATGGGATGTAATGCATTTTTTTCTTCTGCTTTTTTTTCTTCTACTTTTTCTTCTTCTTCCTCTTTTTTCTCTTCTTCTTTATTTTCTTCTTCACCTTTCTCTTCTTCCTCTTCCTCACTTTCTTCATCAGAATTATCTGATGATTTACTATCTTCACTATCACTATCACTATTTTTTTTTTTTGAAAAATTAAAAATATTAAAAGTTTTATGTTTATATTGAGATTTTGAAAATTTTTTTTTTTTTCCTCTTCTTTCTTTTTCTTCTTCTTCTTCATCGTCTTTCTCTGAACTCTCATCATCTTCTTTATCCTCATCTTCATTATCATCATCAAAAAATAATCTATTTCTTGAAGTTTTATTTTTATATCTAATTTTTTTGTTACTAAATTCATCATCATTCTCCTGACTTTCATCTTCCCCAGATTGTTCTTCTTCAATTTCATTTATAATATTTTTTGTATCAAATTCCCCATTATCTTCATCAATTCTAGGAAAAAATAAATTATATAATCTGAGAGGGAGTAATGGTCCTAAGCGAGAATCAGAATTAAATTCTACATCTTTTATAAAATTTAGTGTACAAATTTCTCCATTTATAATAAAATTTAAATTATTTTCCAAATATTCCTCTTTTATTTCTTTCCTAAAAATTTCTTTAAAAAATCTATCTTTCATAAATAATGATTCATTTAAATTAATAGCTTTAAAATATTTTATAAAACTTAAAACTAATTTTAAATCACTTATTTTTTTTCCTGCAAAAGCCTCAAAATCATCATCAATTTTTTTTGAAGAATATAAATTAGAAATATCATTTTCTTGAGATTTACTTTTATCGATACTTATATTTTGTTCTCCACTTGCACTAATATTATTACTATCATTAAATATACTTCTTTTTCTGTTTTTTAATATTCCAGGTCTTTTCAATTTTATGGGGGAATTTAAAAAATCATTTGAACCAGGGTCATAGTTTAAATCTTCATATTTTGGTTTATTTGATTGATTGTCATCTTTTTTATTTTCATTTTTTTTTCCAGTTGAATCTAATATTTTATCATTATTGATACTTGATCTTGAAGATATGCTATCTTCTTTTATATTATTATATTTGAAATTTAATTTTTTCTCACTTTTAAATCTTGAATTTTGTCTTACATCAGAATTTTCTTTTTTATCACTTTCATTTAATACAAAATTTGTTTTTCCTCTTTTTAATATTTGATTATTAATTATTTCTTTTCTTCTATCTATTTTTTGTTTTTCTTCAAAACATTTATTCCATTCTTTAATTAATTTTACAGCTGAATTTTTTACAGATTTTATAGAAGAATTTATTTTTGCTTTATAATTATTTGATTTTTTTTTCTTTAATTTAAAATCTTCTTTTACTTTATCCATATGTTTTTTTATTTTTTCTTTAATTTCTTCTTCTTTATATTTAATTTTATTTAAATGCATTAATTTTTTATAATAAAATAAATAATTATAGCTTGTTTCAATATATGATAATATTTTATCTATCCTAATAACTTTACCATGTGGAAAATTTTTATCGTTTTCATTTTTTTCTGTTAATTTTAATTTTCCTACTAATATACCTTCCTGTAAAGACTCAGAATCCCTCAATATATCAAAAATAAAATTTAATAATATTGATCTATCATCTTTATATATATATTCAGCAAATTCTAATATATGAGGTAAATCCATAAATATTTTTTGTTTAATATCTTCATTATTTTCAGACAAATAATTTAAAAATTTTAATATTAATTTCAGCATAGGCTCCATCATCATAACTTTGGCTTCATCATCCCTGTTTTGATTTGCTGGTAAACCTAATTGGATTGTAGATTTTTGTATATTACTTTTTTGTGGTTTATTTTCATATATATTTTTTCCTTTTTTTTTTTTTGCTGAATCTCTTGCTTTAATATCTTTAAAGGTTGGTAAAAAATAATTGATAATTTCTAAAACTGCATCTAAAACATTAAATTTATCTAATAGTAATTGTCTTTCTGCTATTGGATGATTTATCTCATAGTTATCATTTTTAAAAGTTGAATCAATATTCAATAAATAATCCATAAAAAACTTTATATTTTGGGTAATTTTTTTAATAACACTATTAACACTAGTTTTTTTCTTTTTATAATTTTTTAAAACAAAATCTAAATCAGAAATAACATTTTCAATATATATAACTTGATTCCCTTCATATATATCAATTTTTCTTATATCTAAAATATAATCATCTTCAATCTTAATACTAACATCATTACCATTTTTCATTGATAAGAAAATAGGTTGGAAATTGAATTCAGTTTCTTTGAAATTAAATTTTTTTATTTTTGAATTATCTCCTGATTCATTTAATCCTCTAAAAACACTTTTTAATACATACTTTCCATCTGCTCCCATAAATTGTTCTTCATTCGCATTATAATGAAAAAACTGGAAATTATAATCATAATATAATTCTTCTAATTCTTTTGCATTTACAAGTTCAAATTCATATTCATCTTCTTCTATATTATTATTTATTGTGTTATTAGTTATATTATTATTTAAAATATTTAAATTTTTTCCACTGATATGATTATTATGCATATTTTCAACAATTTCACTAGCATTTTTTTGTTCCTTATCCTTTTTTTTAATAAGTAAATACAAACCTAATAAAGGATTTTTAATTCTTACTAAATCCCCAATTTTTATAGCTTCTCTTTGAATAATATCTCCTTTTTGTAAATTTTCTTTTTCTATAACCCAGAAAGAATTATTCACTACATGCTGAAATAAATTTTCTTCATATGGTAAGCCTTTAATTTTTATGGAAGAAAAAGAATTTAATTTTTCTTTAATTCTATCTTTTGCTCCACGGAATTGAATATATTTTTGATTATTATCTCTTAACATACCATAAAAATCTTCTCTAACTTCTTCTTTTATTCCTATTATTTCCTCAATTTTTTTTTCCACTTTTACTCCTTGGGCTGACAGCATCATTTTTTTATTTTGATTTTCATTATCTTTTGTATTTGTAAAAACAATATTTATTAATTGACCACTATATAAACAGTCGTCATTACTAATATACCATGATTGGTTAATTATCCTAAATTTATCACTTGCATTATTTTCTACACATAAATCAGAATAAATATCCATAGGAGATTTGCCTTTTTTTTCTTTATTTAATCCTTCAATTTCATAATCACTATTATTATTTCCTTCTTCATGTAATTCATTATTTCCTTTTCCTATTGAAGAATGACTAATAAAATAAAATTGACCTTTTTCCTTATTATATATGCTGAGATATACTATATTTTTATATGTTAAAAATTCCAAAGATGAACGAGTTTCATTTATTCTTTTAAAAGAAAATGGTACTGCTTTTTCTACTTCTGATACTAGTTTTAAAGTATGATTATTATTTCCTTGAATTTTTTCTATCGTGATAAATTTTTTACTCATCATATGTTGTAAATAAAAATTTTGATTGAAATTTAATTTTGAATTATTTACAAAACTTTTTTCTTTTAAATTATTATATTGTTCTATAAATTGAGAATTTGTTGAATTATCAGATTTTTTATGTCCATAAATTGTTTGACATTCATCTATTTCTCTTATAAAGAAAAAACTTTCTTTTAAATCATAATATTCTAATAAAGGTGATTCACAAAGCTTTAATAGCAAAGTTTGTTCGAGATTATCCATACGAATTAAATATTTATCTTTATGATGATAATTTCTTTGTTCAGAGAGTAAATGAAGGGAAATGAGTGAATTATAAAGAATAAAGAGGTCATTTTTACCTTCAGTATTTATTGATGACATTTTATAATTTATGAATTTATTTTATTTTAAAAATAAATATAAAATTTATTAAATTTATTTGATGTTTGTATTTATATTAATTAAAATTTAAATATATTAATTCTAAA
>JAJJLC010017704.1:0-10464 GCA_023806825.1 Ophryoscolex caudatus
TTATATTATAAAATTTTTTTTATAATTTAAAAAATTTATTTTATAAAAATTAATAAATAATAAATGAGAAGGAAATCTCTTGTAGAGAAAAATAAAGAAAAAATAAAATCTCAAGATACTTTGGATAATAATGAAAAAGAAACCAAAACTCAATCTGAATTAGAAAAAGAGTTACATATAAGAAGTTATAGTGAATATAGAATAAAAGATGATGATTCTTTGTTAAATGATGATGAAGATATAGAATCAAAAATGAATAGATTAATTATTGTTAAAAAAAATGGAGGGAATATATTAGATTGCATCAATATTATAAAAAAAGGAATAAATAATAAAGATTTAAAAGTACCAAAAATAAAAAAAGGATTAAATATTTTAGAAGCATTATACAACAAAAGAAAAAATAAAAAATTTTTTATGAGATTAAAACGTCATTATATATCAAAAAACCTAAAAAAAATAGGAAGAAATTTTTTCCTAAAATTAAAAAAATATATAAAGAAAATATATATAAAAAAATATTATACTATTTTAATGCAATATATAATTAGTCATAAAGGAAATTGTAATCAAAATAAGAATTATTTTTTAGTAACATCCCCAATGACAAATAAGAAAAAATTTAAAAAATTAAATAGTAAGAATTTTAAAATTGAATTAGTTACTAAAAAAAATAATCTTCCTAAAAAAAGTGGAGTAGAATCAATATTAGAAAGATTAGAAAAAGAAAAAGTAAATGAAAAAGAAAAGGAAAAAGAAAAAGAAAAAGAAAAGGAAAGAATGAAGCAAAAAATAAATAAAAAAAATGATAATGATATAAATGAAAAAATTAAAAGATTAAATATTTTGAAAAAAAAAGAAACAGAATTTATATCAAAAATTAATGAACAGAAAAAAAAGTTAATAAAAGAAATAAATTTATATAAAGCAAAAAAAAATATAAATGATGAAGGAATAAGTCAAATAAAAAATAATAGTCAATCAGAAAAAGATTCAAGTTTTTTTTCATGCCAATCACCTAGTGAAATAGGTTCTATTAAAGAAATAATAAATAAAAATAATTTATCAGAGATTTTATCTAGTAATGATAATGATAATAAAAGTAATAATATTATTATTGATGAAGAATTAAAACAAGAAAAAGATAATAATAAAAAAAATAAAAATGATGAAAATTGTAGTATAAATAGTATAGAAAGTAAAAAACAAAAAAATTTAAAAAGAACAATTAATCCTACTTCAGTAAAAAATCTAAATACAAAAAAATTAGAAAAAATTGAAGTTAAAAAAAAGGTTAGAATGAGTGTTAGTTTGGGTGGAAAAAAAAGTGGAATTCTTTCTAAGTTTTTAAAAAATAAACTTGAACCAAAAGAAGATAAAGAAATTATATCTAAAGAAGAAAATTTAGAGAAAATTGAAAATGAAGATAAAAAAGAAGAAGAAGAAAAAGAGGAAGAAGAAGAGGATGATGAGAAAGAGGAAGAAGAAGATGAAGAAGAGGAAGAAGAAGAGGAAGAGGAGGAAGATGAAAATGATTATACAAAAGAAAATTTTATAAAATTACCTAAAGAAGAAAATGAGGATGAAAATATTAATTATAATAAAACAACAAATTTAATTGAATATGATAAATTTTATAAAGAACAATTTTTAAAAAATGATGTGTTTATATATGATGTTGAAAATATAAAAGATAAAGAAATTGAAATGATTAATAAAGAAATGAATAAATTAGATATAAAAAGAAAATTAATTGAAAAAAAAAAATTAAAAGATGTAATTGAATCTAAAGGATTAAATACAAAAGAAATTGAAGAAGAAATAAATGATTTAAATGAAAAATATAAAGAAACAAAAAAAGTAGAAAAAGAAAAAATTGAACTAACAATGGATAATACTGAAGAATTTTTAAAAAAAGGAAGAATTTTAAATATTTATTTTGAAAATAAAGAAGATGCAAATATACCTAGATTTGCTTTGGAAAGTTCTGAAGAAATAGGAGCAAAAGAAATAATAGATTTTAAAACCTTAAGAAATGAAGAATTAATTAGAAGATATTTTGATTATTGTTTTTGTCTGGAACAAAGAAAAAAAATTCATAAAATTAAAGTTTATTCTAGATATATTTGCAGGTTTTTTGTTGATAATTGGATTTTTGATAATTTATCTTTATTTATTATAGGATTAAATAGTTTTTTAATTTTAATAAGTGATCCAACAGATCAAAATAATATTGGGAATAGAACTGATAATTATTTTTTAATATTTTATGGACTTGAAGCAGTATTAAAAATAATAACTTTTTCATTTTATAATGCAGAAGATGCATATATTAAAGATTATTGGAATATTTTAGATTTTTTAGTTGTTATAATTGGATTAATTTCTTTTATTCTAGAAAAAGCAATGGGAGGTTCAAAAATATCAGGATTATCTGGATTAAGAGCTTTTCGTATTTTAAGACCTTTAAAGACTGTGAAAAAATTTAAAGGCTTAAAAAAATTAGTTCTGGCATTACTAGCATCAATTAGTCATCTTGGAGAAACAGTAATTATTTTATTTTTCTTTTTTTTATTTTTTGCTATTGCTGGATTACAAATGTGGCAAGGATTATTTTATAGAAGATGTATGAACTTAAATTATGGATATTTTGTATCTGTAGAAAGGGATAAATATATGTGTTCTTTTGATTCAAATTGTGAAAGTTTAAATGTTTATGGAAAAACTTTTATTTGTGCTAAAGGTTATTTAAACCCTAATTCAGGAGCCATTAATTTTGATAATATAGGAACAGCATTAATTACAACTTTTATTATGGTAACTTTAGAAGGATGGAATTATATATTTACCTATGTATCAAAAACTTTTAAAGATAAAATTTATGTAAATCCTATAATTATTTTTATCTATTTTCATGCATTTATTTATATAGGCTCATTTTATTTAATTAATTTATTTTTAGCAGTAACAAATTCAGAATTTGAACATATAGAAAAAAATAGAGAAAAACTTAATGAAAAAAAAAGTTTTTTTAAATTAATACAAAGTAAATATGATATAAAAGAAAAACAAAAGCAAGAAAAAAAAGAAAGCGAAAAAATGTTAAAAAATCAAAATAATAAAAAAAGTGATGAAACTCTAAAAGAATTATATTATAAAGTTAAAGATGAAGCATTCCATATTAATAAAAATAAAAGAGATGTTCCTAAAGTATATTCTACTGTTAAAGATATATATATAATGGCAAATAATAATCCAGAAGAATTATATTTAGAAAAATTAAGAATTAAAAATGAAGAAAAAAGTTTGTGTTTAGATATAAAAAGACAACAAAAAGAAATTGAATTACTTATAAAAGAGAAAAGAATAGAAATGGATAAATCAAAAATTAATTCTAAAAAAAATAAAAAAACTAATAACAATTTAGCTAAAAAAGAAGATATTAAACCTCTTAATTCAAAATTAACAAATAAATATAAAACTTCTAGAATTAATATATTTAATGATATTAATGGAAGTTCAAGTTTTGATGAACTAAAAAATAATTCTCAGACAAGAATAGAAAATAATTCAAAAGAAATAGATGTAAATGATGAATTATCAAATATTATAAAATTAAAAAGTAAAATAGAAGATAGTTTAATAGAAAATTGTATTGAAAATACTATAAAAATTTTCAATGATAAAATTATTAATTATACAAAAAAATATAAAAATCAAAAAGAAGAAAAAAATAATAATGTCAAAATGGAAAATGAGAAAAAAAATGAAAATGTAAATCAAATAACTATTTTAGAAGATACAAAATTTGAAAAAGAATTATTAGAATTAAAAAGAATTAGAAAAGAAAAAATGTTAAATGAGCATAGAAATAAAAGGAAATTAACAAGACTAAAAAGACTTGCAAGTAGAAATTCCTCATTTTCAAGAAATTATAAAAATAAATCTAATAAAAGAGTAAATTTTACTCTTTTTAATGGTGTTTCAGCCCAAGAAAATAAACCAATAAATGAATTTTATTTAAATAAAGAATTATCTTTTATTGATGATTTATCATTATCCAGTGTAACTCAAAATTCTAAAACCAACGATAACGTTGCAAAATCAAAACTTAAAAAAATATTTACTAATTTTGTAGCAAAAAACACTATGATTTTAACAAAATTAGCAAATAAAAAAAATTTAGATAATTTAAGTTATGATGATGATTTATTTAATAATAATTTATTTGGTACTAATAAATTAGAAAGAAAAAGTAAAGATATAAAAAAAACTGAATTAGATAATCTTACGAATATAGTAGATAGTTTTACAGATAAAAATTCTATAATAAATAATAAGGAAATAGAAATTTATAATGGTATAAGAGTAAAATCAAAATTCAAAAAGCCTCATTCTATTTTAAATTTTTTGACAAAATATGAAGAAGAAGATGATGGAAATATTAGATTTAATTTAAAAAAATATCTTAAAAAAGAAATGGAAAAAGATAATGAATTTCTTAATAAAGATAGAAGAAAATCTTTTCTTGGTTTTTTAGAATATGCACAGTTTCAAAAAGAATTAAAAGAATTAGATGAAATAATAAAAAATGATTCAGATAAAGAGAATTATATAGATGATTTAAATAGTGAAAATGATTTAAAGTTTTTAAATGAGGATTCATATTTAAGTAGAAGTGAAAATAATACAATAGAAGATATTGAATTACTTCCAAAAAAAATAAACGAAAAAAAAATATTTAAAAATGAATATTTAATTCATGAAAATATTAAAAAAAATATAGAAAGTAATAAATTAACCCAATTAATAAGAGCTGAAGTATTTGATAGACAAAGTATTAATACAAATATTAATTTAACAACAAATGAATTAAAAAAATATTATGAAGAAACAAATAGAAAATTAGATGAACAATTATTTCCCAATAGAAAGAAAATAAGAATAAGAAAAGATATAAATTTAGATATAAGCGGAATTATGAATAAAAAAGATTATAATAAAAGTTTGAAGTCAATTGAAAATATAGAAGATTTAGATGAAGAAAATAATCAAGAAAATGATAATAATAAAAATCAATCTCATGCTTTAATTTCTCATTTAAATACTTCAGTAATATCAATGAAAGATCCAAAAAAAAATTTAAATATTAATGAAGAAAAAATAAAAGTTTCAAAAATAGATGAAAAAAAAGCTTTAAATAATAGGCTTTTAAAGGAAAATTTTAATTTTAGTAAAAGTCAAAGAAATTCTGATTTTCCTTTTTTAAATAGACAAAAAACAATAAAATTACTTAATTTAAAAATTTCAAATGAAAATGATAAAAATGATTTAAATTTTAATACTCTAAATAGAGATTTATTAAAAAATCAAACTCTTAATTTAGAAAATCAAAATCTAATGAAAAAAATAAGCATTCAAAATTCAGTAACAAAAAAAACTATTAATTCTTTTATTTTTAAAGCAAAAAGTATAGATAAAAATAAAAATAAATATCCAAAAGAAAATTCAAATAAATTTTTGGTTAAAGAAGAAAATAAAGAATATACTGATCCTTTAACTGTAAAACAAGAACTTATTCCATCAAATTTAAGAGGTAAAAAATATTATATGAATTATTTATATAATATTCATGATAGAGATTTAAAAGTCAAAGATAATTTTAAAATTGATCATTGGGAGAAAGAAGTAATTGCTTCTAAAGAAAAATTTTTTAAAAGAAAGCCTTTACCAGAAAGATTAGAAGCATATTTTGTTTTCAATGATAAAAAATTACATTTAAAAAAATATAAATATATGTATTATAATGATTATCAATATAATGAAAATGAATTATCATATTTAACTATTAAATTAAAATATCTTCCTTTAAATGTATTAGCTTTAATTCCAAAAAGATTAAGAGATTTTGGAAAATATTCATATAAAAAAGATATTAATCAAGGGGCATTAACTTTTAAGCCTAATTCTGAATTTTTAAGTACTGTCATTACAAATAATCAGCAATTAAAATATTATAATTCTAGAAGTGGTAGAACAACCTCAAAAAAAATTAGAAGTAAAGGAACTTTAATAATGAGCTCTGCTTTTTCTGATAATTATTATGTACAAGATGAAATTAGAACTAAAAGAAATGTTTTTGAAAAAATATACAAAAAAATTGATGAATTTAACTATTTAACTTTATCACATTATTTCCTTGATGAAAATAAATTATATTTTAAATATATTGATTCTAAAAAAAGAGAAGAATATATAAATAATATAATAGAAAAAAACAGAAAGAAATATAATAAATTAAATGTAAAAAATGAAATTGAAAATATTTTTTTATTTGATTTAAAGACTAATTCTAAAAGATATATTAGATGGAGTGGAAATGAAGTTTTATATCATTGTAATATTGATACCCATAGGAAAAAATGGAATAAAATGATATATTCTTTAGAAAACTTTAATATAATAATATGGCATCAGAGATCATATATAAAAGATGCACAAAAAATAAGATATGCTTTTTATGTTATTGCAAATAATGAATATTTTGATTATATAGTATTATCTATTGTTATTATAAATTCAATATTTATGGCTCTTGATGGCAATTTTTTAAGACCAGAAATATTAAATAAATTAAATATTGGTAATTTTGTCTTCAATATAATTTTTATTTTTGAATATATAGTAAAATCTATAGGTTTAAGTCCATTAGTATATTTTTCTGATGCTTTTACATATTTAGATACAATCATAATTTGTTTTGCAATCCTAGACATGGCTGCTCCAAGTAATAATGATACAGATGTGGTAGGGTCAAAAAAATCTGTGAGTTCTCAATTATCTTTTCTGAGAGTTTTTAGGATTTTTAGAGTAGTTAGATTAGCAAAAATTTTAAGAAGATTAAAATCAATGAGACTTATAATTGTTTCTATTAAAAAGGCATTAAATAGTGTTTATTATATTATTATTATTCTTGTAATGTTTATTTTAATATTTGAATTATTAGGAATGTCTTTACTTAGTGGAAATATGCATTATCAATCATTTTTAGAAGGATTTTATACAACTTATCAAATATTAACTTTACAAAATTGGGATGAACTTTTTATTCAAATGTGGCCTTTGAATCATCTTTGCATTTTTTATTTTGTAACATGGATTTTTTTAGGTAATTACATTTTATTTAATTTATTTATATCAATATTACTACAATCTTTTGGAGAAAATGAAAATGAGGAAGATGATTTAAATGAAGATGAACAAGTTGAAAAAATTTATACAATTCCAAATTATTTATATACTATTAAAAAAAATATTAAAGAAAAAAATTTAGATAAAATACATAAACAAAGAAAAATAGTTAATAAAGAAATATTAAATAGAAAATTTAATAATTCTAATAATTTTTCTACTTCTAATGCCACATATAAATATTCTACATCTAATAATAATAATTATAATAATTCAAGAAAAAGTACAATTAAAGAAGGTAATGAAGAGGAAAATCAAACAAATATTTTTTCTCAAAGTGAAGAAAGTGAAGAAGAAAAAGAAAATTTGAAAATTTATTCAGAATCAGATAAAAGATTAAGAGAATGGCAAAAAGTTAATAAATTATTTAAAAATAATGAATGTGAAAATTCCTTGTTTTTTATTCCACAAAATAATAAATTTAGAATGTTTTGTATGAAAGTGATAAATTCAAAATTATTTGACCATTTTATTTTAGTAATTATTGTATTATCTACTATAAGATTAATATTAAATACTTTTATTAATGGATATGAATTTATTTTATCATTTGATATTATAGATTCAATTTTTAATATTATTTTTTTATTAGAAGCAGGCTTAAAAATAATTGCATTGGGTTTTACTTTTGATGAAGGCTCATATTTAACAGATAATTGGAATAAAATTGATGCACTTATTGTTTGCTGTTCTTTTATTGAATTTCATAATATATCACAAAAATATTTTTTATCAAATAATGAGTCATCTTCTGTTGAATTTTTAAAAGTATTAAGATTATTAAGGACATTAAGACCTCTAAGAATTATTTCTCATAATACTAAATTAAAATTAATAATTACATCTTTATTTGATTCAATATTTCCAATATTAAATGCATTATTTATTTTGATGGTAGTTTTATTTATGTTTAGTATAGTAGGAATTTCTTTGTTTTATTCTTATTTTCATGATTGTTATATTCTTAAATCTGCCGGAGCTTTTAATTTAGCAACAAATTCATTTGATAATCTTTTAGCCGATTATGAAGTTGCTAATGATATTACTGCTATTTCTAAATTTTGTGCTGATAAATTTAATGGAATAATGGATACTGGACCATCTTTTAAATTTTCAAATTTTAAAGATTCTTTAGTTACATCTTATGTTTTATCAACAATGGAAGATTGGCCTGTAATAATGAATAGTTATAGAATATATAATGATTATTATGGAATTTATTTTCTCTTTTTTAATTTAGTAGTTAGTTATTTCTTTTTAAATTTATTTACTGGAATTATTTTTAAATATTTTAATGAAGCATATAAAAAAGAACAAAAAATATCAAAAGATGATAAGAAAGCACCAAAATATTATGATTTTTTAATCCAAATAATGGGAGCACAAAGTAATTATGTAATTTGGAATAAACCTAATGAAGGAACTATCCAGTATTTCTTAAGAGAATTAGTTGACAGTGAAACTTTTGAAAATATTATAATGGTGATAATATTTCTTAATATGATTGTGATGTCTATAACTTATGAAGGATGTTCAGCAAAATTAACTAATTATCTTAAGGGTATTAACTATTTTTTTGCTTTTATTTTTATTGGTGAATGTTTATTAAAATTAGTAGCATATGGTATAAAGTCATATTTTCATAGTTCATGGAATAAATTTGATTTTTTTATAGTAATAATTTCTATAATAGATTTTATAGTAGCCCGTATTGATGGAATTGATGGAAGCTTTTTAAAAACTTTTCAAATAATACGTGTTTTAAAAGTATTAAGAGTTTCAAGAGTAATAAGATTAATAAAAACATTAAAAGGACTTGAAAAATTAATTCAGTCACTTCAATGGTCTTTTTCAGCATTAATAAATATGCTATCTTTAATTTTTATAATTTTTAGTATTTTAGCTTTAATTGGATGCTATCTTTATGATGGAGAAAAATATGAAAACTACAAAAATAATTTCACTTATATAAATGAATATAATAATATGGATAATTTTTATTATTCCTATTTATTAATTTTTCGCTGTGCAACAGGTGAAAATTGGAATAATATTATGATGGAAATGGCATATAGAGAAGATGGAACAGCAAAAGGATATTCAATAGCCTTTTTTGCCCTTAGTAATTTTATTACAGCTATTATTTTATTAAATCTTCTTCTTATGGTTACCTTACAACAATATGATGAATTTAGTGATAAAAAATATAATCCAATTGATAAATTTAATTCTTTTTTAGCTGATTTTAATAATGCTTGGAATAAATTTTCAACTGAAGAAGATGAAGGATTTAAGATAAAAAAAACATTAGTAACACAATTTTTTATGGAATTAAATTGGAGGAAATTAAATTTTCCTGAAAAAGGGAAACTTGATTCCATAAAAAAATATATAACTGATTTAAAATTAAATGTTGATAATGAAGATTATGTTTATTATCATGATGTTATTTTTAAAATTTTATATAAGCAAATAGGTTCACAAATTGATAGGAAAAATCCAGAAAATAATTTAATCTTTAAAACAGAAAAAAAACTCCATAAAAATATTAAAAATATGATTATTAAATATAATAATAAACGAGGTCAAAATAATATACAAAAATATAATTTAGCAATTTACAATCCTTCACCTGCTCATTTATTATATAAATTGTCATTTTTATATTTTAAAACATTTATAGATAATTATAAAGAAAATCTAGAATTAATTCAACATTTAGGTGAAACAAATTCATCCAAAATGAATGCAAGTGAAATATTTAATTCTTCTAGTCTAAATTCTGAAAATAATAGTAGTATAAAAGATGAGAATAATAATATTAATAAAACTATTATCAAGAACTTCATTAAAAATAGTAGAAATAGTAGTCGTAAAAATACTATAAAAATAAATGAAAATGTAGTTTCATATAATTCTAATAAAGAAATTTCAAAGAATGAAATAACAGATAATAGTTTAACTGGAAAAATCTCAATAAATGAAAATCATAATTTAGATAATTAAAAATATATTTAAATAAAAAAATAGTGTTTTACCAATTATATAAAAAGTTAATTTTTTATTAAGATAAATGATTTTTAATTAAAGTAAATAAAAATATAATTCATTAAAAAAATAATTTTTTTATTTTATTATTTTTTTTAATGCTTTTTAATAGTTAAGATAAACTTCATTTTAATCCATACAAATTATTCCAGTTTAAAAATTTGG
>JAJJLC010017705.1:0-10451 GCA_023806825.1 Ophryoscolex caudatus
CTTAGAACTTGGTTAAATACAGAGTTTTTAAACAAGGCATTTAGTAATGAGGAAATGTCTGTAATAGTAGATAAAACATTAATGAGTGAAATAAAATTTGCAACTAGTATAAGTACTATAGATAAAGTATTTTGTTTATCTCATGATGAATGCAAAGATTGTTTTCCAGAATACGATGGTAGATATAAAAAAGATTATGGCTTAAATATAGCACCACTTACTGATTATGTAATATATATAAGTGATGATAAAATACAGAATGATAATGGTGTAGGTAATTATTGGTTAAGGGATTTGTCATCGTTAGGTGATGAAATAAAATATATGACTTCAGAAGGATTTGACATTTCTATAGATGTATCTTCAAATAGATATGAGACTATAGGCGTAAGACCTGCGATATGGGTAAAGTATGAATAGTGTATTTTAACACAAACATTATAAATTATGATATAATTTATAATGATTTATTAATAATATTTATGGAGGAGAGGAATGAATTATATAGATGAATTAAAAAATAAATTGTTTCCTATATTTAAGAATTATAATGTAAAAGAAGCAATTTTGTTTGGTTCATTTGTGAAAAATACAGCAACTGAAAATAGTGACATAGATATTTTGGTAGATAGTAGACTTAGAGGATTATCTTTTTTTGGACTTCTTGAAGATATAACTAATGCTACAGGAAAAGATGTTGATTTGATAGATGTATCACAAATAGATAAGGGCTCACAAATTGAAAATGAAATAAAAAACACTGGAGTTCATATATATGGATAATATAAAGTCAATAAAAAAAATAATCAATTATATTGATAAAATAATAGATTTTACTAAAGATATTGAGTATGAAGAATTTACATCTAATAGTTTAATGCAAGACGCATGTTTTATGAATTTAATGCAAATTGGTGAAAGTGCTGCAAAGATTGATGATGAGTTTATGAATAAACATACTGATATTAAGTGGAAGGAAATGAAAGGCTTAAGAAATAGGATAGTTCATGATTATGATGGTGTAAATATTAGCATAGCGTGGGATACGATAAAACTTGATTTACCAGTTTTGAAAGAACAATTAATAAAATTAGTTGTGTAGGGAGTTGAGAAAGAAATTGTTAAATATTGTCTTACTAGAACCAGAAAAACCAGACAATTGTGGCAACATAGGGAGAACCTGTGTTTGTGCCAATGCAAGACTTCATCTTATCTATCCTTTGGGATTTCAACTCACAAGGTCTAAGATTAATCATGCAGGGCTAGATTATTGGGATAGATTAGAAGTCATTAAATATGATAATTATGATGATTTTTTATCAAAAAATGATATAATATTAAAGACAAGTAAATTATATTTTGCTACTACTAAAGCTCATAAAAGTTATGATGAAGTTCATTTCAATGATGAAGATTTTATAATTTTTGGCAAAGAATCAAAGGGCATACCAGAAGAAATATTAAAGTATCACGAAGACACTTGTATAAGGATACCTATGTATAATGAAGAAAGGTCACTTAACCTTTCTAATAGTGTGGCAATAGTTCTTTATGAAGCACTTAGACAAAATGATTTTTTTGGTTTGAAAAAATATGGAGAATTACATAGATTAAGTTATGAAAGAGAATAATACAAAACAAAGAAAAAAAAATAGATATGCTTAATGGCAGTCTATTTGATAAGATAATATTTTTTTGCTATACCTATAGCAATAAGCAGTATTTTGCAACAATTATTCAATAGTGCAGATTCAGCTGTTATAGGTAAGTTTGTGGGGGCGCAGGCACTTGCAGCAGTTGGTGTCAATGGACCATTGGTTAGTTTATTTGTCAATTTGCTTGCAGGTAGCTCGGTAGGTGCAAATGTAGTGGTCGGAGCTTATCTTGGTTCAAAGCAATATGATAGGATAAAATCTGCTATAGGTACCTGTGTTGCATTTTCTTTAGCAGGTGGTTTTGTGATTGCTTTGATAGGTCAATTCATATCAGAACCTATACTTTATCTTATGGGAACCCCTAATGAAATATTATCATTATCTACTTTATATTTAAAAATATATTTTGCTGCTATGCCATTTATAGTTTTATATAACTTTTTATCTGCGATACTTAGAGCAGGTGGTGATACAAAAAGACCTTTGATAGCATTGTTCTTGGCAGGCATCATCAATGTAATATTAAATATTATATTGGTAGTTGCCTTTAAAATGGGAGTAGAAGGAGTTGCGATAGCTACACTTGTGTCAAATGTTATAAGTAGTATGCTACTTATATATTGGCTTATGAATGATGATGGTCCTATAGTATTGTATCCTGAGACTATCAAACTTCATTGGATGGATTTTTCAAAAGTGCTTGCCATAGGTCTTCCAGCAGGACTTCAAGGAGCAGCTTTTTCTATATCTAATATTTGCATACAGTCAGCTATAAATCTTTTTGGTTCAGATGTCATAGCAGGCAACACTGTAGCATTAAATTATGAATCGATGGCTATATCTATGGCAGTCGCTTTCTCTCAAACTGTAGTTACTTTTGTAAGTGTCAATTTCGCAGCACGAAATATAGATAGATGTAAAAAAACAGCTTTGTATTGTTTCTTGTGCAATACTATAAGTTATATCATTATAGGGATTACATTCAATGTATTTGCAGATAAGATATTGTTATTATTTACAAGCGAAGCAATAATCATAGAACAAGCAAAGATTAGAATGTCTATATGCACATCTTTATTATTGTTGTCATCTGCTTATGAGATATTGGGTGGCACTTTGAGAGGTTTAGGGCATTCATTATTGCCAGCTGTTATAGTGCTTATAGGCACTTGTTTATTTAGATTGGTGTGGATATATATATTATTGCCAAAAGGACATGGCATAGAAAGTATATATATGGTTTATCCAATGACTTGGGCCATAACATCAGTTATCACTACATTCTTTTATTTTATAGTGACAAGGAGAGAATACGATTTTCATGGAGCAAAATAATGAATTTAAAAAGCAAATAAAATTACTAAGTAGAGAATTACAATACAAAGGTGTATTATTAAAGATATATAAAGATACAGTGTCTGTTGGGGATAATATATGTGAGTGGGATTATGTAGAGCATCTTGGTGCAGCAGCAGTGCTTCCTATGCTTGATGATGAGATAGTAGTAATGGTGAGACAATATAGACTTCCACTTGATAGATATACATTGGAGATACCAGCAGGAAAACTTGATAATAAAGATGAAGATTATTTGGTATGTGCAAAGAGAGAACTTGAAGAAGAGACAGGATATAAAAGTGATAATATGGAATTTTTATTGGATTCTATAGGTTCGAATGCATTTTGGAATACTAAAGTTAGATGTTTTGTAGCTAAAGATTTGCAAGAATCAACAATGCATAATGACAGAGACGAAGAGACAAAAGTTGAATTGTGGAATATATATGATTTGAAAGAAAAAATACTCAAAGGTGAAATAACTGATGCAAAGACTATAAGTTCAGTGATGACTTATTTGGTAAAATATGGAAAAAAATAAATCAAAAGATAAAAGATTATTGAATAATAATATTTTAAGAAAGGAATTTGTTAAACGATGAGTAAAATATATGTTACAGGTCATAGAAATCCAGATATGGATAGTTTGTGTAGTAGTTATGCTTATGCAAGTTTAAAAAATCAAGTAGATAAAGATAATGAATATATAGCTGTCCGTATAGGAAGCCTTACAAAAAGCATACAGATGTTTTTTGAGAGTATAGGAGCACAAGCACCTATTTATAAAAATCATATTTATCCTACAGTAAAAGATGTGATATTGTGCCATAGTGAAAAAATAGATGCAAATATGCCACTTACTTCATTGTCAAAGTTTTATAATGAAGTAAATCCATCTTCATATCCTATATTTGATGAAGATAAATTTCTTGGTCTTTTATCTATAGATGATATAGCACTTTGGTTTATGCAAAATATAGAGAAACAAGGAAAGATTGGTTCAGTGCCAACTATAAAAGATGTATTGAAAACTCGTGAAGAAAGATTTGATGCTACAGATTTATTTGAAGATGGCAAAGCTATAATGACCAAATCAAAACTAAGAGGCTTTCCTGTATATGAAGATAATAAATATATAGGCTATGTGACAAGAAGATGTTTTCTTGAAGCGCCAAAGCATAATGTAATACTAGTAGATCACAATGAGTTGTCACAAAGTATAAAAGGTTTAGAAACAGCAAATATAGTAGAGATAATAGACCATCATAGATTGGGTACATTAAAAACTATACTTCCTATATATATGGATATAGAACCATTGGGAAGCACCTGCACTATAGTTTATCAACAATTTTTAAAGCACAATAAAAAACCAAATGAGATAGAAGCGAAAATCTTACTTGCTGGTTTAATATCAGATACTGTTATCTTAAAAAGCCCAACTACTACAAAAGTAGATGTAGATACAGCAAATGAACTCACAAAGATTGCGAAAGTAGATTTAAATGAATTTGCAGAAAAAATGTTTAGTAGTATGGGTGGCTTAACTGTAGATGTAGCCACAGAAAAGATAGAATCTGATTTTAAGATTTATGCTGAAAATGGTGTGAGTGTTGGCATAGGGCAATGTGAAGTAGTGACTTTGAGAGACTTAGATAGTTATAAAGAAGCATATTTAAAGACATTGGATGAAGTAAGACTTAAAAATTCACTTAATTGGGCAATGCTAATGATTACTGATGTCATAAAAGAGACAAGTGTATTGCTTACTACAGATTTCAAATTAAATAAAAATATACAATATAAAAAATTGGAAAACAATATATATGATATGCCAGGAGTGCTTAGTAGAAAGAAGCAATTATTACCTGATATTTTATCATTGATAAACCAATAATTATATTATTAAAGATAGATTAAATTTAGTGTTTTAGAGGTGTATTATGTTTAATAAAAAATATGTAATTATGTTATTTTCATTAGTTTCAGTATCGTTTTCTGCATTTGCAGGAAGTGTGTTATTATCTCAAAGTTATAAAATGAACTACAATAATAATCAAAATATTGCAACTTCAAATCAATTATATAGTGTAGTTGTCATACCAAAAGATATAGTAGATAGACAAGATGGATATATGGGAGCATATCGCTCACATGTTATTAGATTAAATAAATCAAATGACATATATAAGACCTTGGGTTTAGAAAAGAAAAATGTGAACTCTATAAATCTTGGTTGGGATAAAGACCATAGACCAAGTAGTGCTTATAAAATTATTGATTATTATTTGTCAGAAGAAGTCAAAGGAAATTGGAAGGTATATAATACAGGTGTTTATAAGGCAGGTTCATATAAAAGTTTAGACCCTTTGAAGGCAAATCGTGTTAATGCAGTTTTGAAGCAATCTGATAAGCAAGGGAAATATGATGTGTATTTGTATGGAATGTATGGTAGCTTATCGTTAGATGGTTGGAAATATGGAATATATTGGGATATTAATGATATCAATTTGCAAAATGAAACAGAAACCAAGGAAGAGCAAGAAATAATTGATACTATGCCTATTGAAGAAGAGACAATGGAGCCTATTACAGAGCAATATATAGAATATACTAAAGATAATTCAGTAACTGAAAATCATTATGTAGAAGATACATATTCTTATAGATATGGAGCAGAAGAAATTATTGAAGACGATGCCGAACTTGATGAAGGGGATATATTTAATTAACATTAGTTAATACTGCAGCAAATAGTTCGCTTTTTAAGATATATTTTATAATGTATAAATGTTGACAAATCACAGCAAATGTAATACAATAAAATCCAACAAGGAAGGAATGAAAAATGACAAGCATAGTTTCAGTGAGAATTGATAAACAAGATAAAGCTAAATTTGAAAAGTTGTGTGATAGTTTTGGATTAACTATATCCTCAGCATTCAATGTTTTTATAAAAAAGGTTATATCAACGAAAAGTATTCCTTTTAGTATTAATGATGACCCATTTTATTCTATACCAAATCAAAATCATATAAAAGATTCTTTGAAAAAAGCAGTAGCAGGTAAGTATAAAAAGCACAAATTGGTTGAGGCATAAAATCAATGAATGTAAGTTTTACAGATGAAGCTTTTGATGATTATAATTATTGGGTAGTCAATAATAGAAAAATACTAAAGAAAACAAATGAATTGATAAAAGATATAAAAAGAAATGGCACTAAAGGTCTAGGCAAAACAGAAATATTAAAGTATGACTTTGCAAATTGTTATAGCAAGAGAATAAATCATGAGCATCGCTTAATATTTTATATAGATGGACAAGAATTGGTTATAGTTGCATGTAAAACTCATTATGGCGATAAATGATATTGTATGAAATTGTATAATAAAAGAACGACTATATAGTCGTTCTTTTTGTTTTGGTTTGTTTAGTATCGTTGATTAATCTTTATATTCCGCAATGTCTGATAATTTACATTGTAATATTTTACAAAGTGAATCAAGTGTATGTGTATTAATATTCATACTTTTGCGAATTCTATCTAATTGACCAGTAGAGAAATTGTATTTATGAATGAGAATGTATTGAGAAATATTTTTCTTTTTCATTGTTTTCCATAATTTATCAAAGACTATCATAATATTATTTTATGAGTTTTCTCATAAGTTGACAATTGTCCGTATATGGGCTACAATAATTATAGATTTATTGAGGTTAATATGGAAGACAACAATGTAATTATTGACAAAATTGAAGTATTATGTGATGTAAAATTAGCAAGTGTAGATATTGAACAAGCATTATTTGATCTTGATAGTAAAATTGATATGCTATCAAGTCATGCAGATAATGTAGACTATTTTGTGTCTATAGCATCTGGCATATTGTGCTCCATGCTTGATATATTATGGGTTGGAGAATTTGATATTTCAAGAGGAAGAGAATTATCTGAAGAACAAACAAAAGGATTTGTATTAAAAGTTGCAAAGTTGTTGGGGTATGAAGGAGATGATGTAAAAGGAGCAGTTAAATATTTAGAGGATAAATTTCCTATACCTGCAGATGGCAATACAAAAGACTTTGGTGGTGGCTTACAACATCATTTAAGGGATTTTGCACATCATCCATCTATAGTAGGGCTAATTTTTTCTTTGTTAACACAATTTACAGGGCAATCTTATGGAACAGATACAAATGGAATATTCATTAAGGTACCAGTTCCTGAAAGAAGTAAAATATTTATAGGTAAAGATATACCAGATAAGATATTTAAAGGAACTATAATATGGTTCTTTCATTTGATAAGTGATGTAGCTGGTTCTAGTAGTACCGCAGGATTGAATGGTGGAACAGGAATTCCTGGACCTATTTTGTCTTTAGTGAAAGAGATATCGGCACTTCCATTTATGAAAAATGTCAAAGCTAATGATATGAGTTTATCTGAAGTATTATCAAAACTATTTAATGGTACTTTATTTGCACACCGCGATAATAATGGTAAAATTATATTAGAATCGATAGTAAAAATGGATTTTCGTGGTGAATTAGGCATAGTGAATGAATTGGGAAAACAAGCAGTGCCTGTTGTTGCAAATGACTGCATAGTTAGAACATTTTATTTTATAAGACGTTTTGCGATTGAATTGAAACAAAAAGAAATTAGAGGGATTTATGATTTAAAGAATATAGAAGTAGATAAGATAGTTCCTTATGGCAATCCAACAATAGATAGAATGTTATTGGTTGCCACAGGTGTCTTTACGACTATAGATATAAGTGAGGCGGTAATTACTCAAAAGTACTTCATATCAGTCAATTATGTAGGGGTAGGAAGATTTGCTGTAGCTATAGGTAAAGAGACAGCAAACTACTTAAAAGTTAGAAATTTAAAAGAAATAAAACGAATGTATGAGTTAATAGACAAAAACACTTATACTTCAATAAATAATAATATATATAGGAGAATGGATGTTATGAATGAGAGCAGATTTGGATTGACAATGGAACAAGTTGAAATATTGTATAATTTGGAATATCAAAAAACTTTAAATGATATTAAAAACACTGGTGTAATTTTGGGTAATGATTCTATTAAAAACCTTAAGTTAGAGTGGGTAGAAGAATGGAAAAAATATATTGAACTTGGTTTTCCTAAGTTTGTAGAAAAAGAAGATGCTCAATTAGTATGGTATGACCGAATTGAATTATTGAATAAGATAAAAGAGTTGGGCGCTAATGCTAGATGGTACAAATTAGTTTTACTTGAAGTAATGATATTTGAGCCATATTATCCTATTAGTACTGAAAAAAATAACAAGGGTGAAGATGTGCCTAGCAAGAAATATAGTATTATTAATAATCCAGTAAATGGTTATAAAAAAACTATTGGAGATAAGTATCTAGACGATGTATTTGTAATTGATGAAAATAATGCTGGATTTATAACAAGACTTAGGAAAACATACGACAAGAGTATTAATGAGTTAACTGAGAATCTAAAGAAAACTATTACTCTCTTGTCTATAGTAGCTGCATCTACAATAGTAGCAGTTATTACAGCAGGAATTTTTGCTGGTCCTATAGCAGTTGCTTTAGTTGTTTCGGAATTTGCAGGTCTAAGTGGTGCTGCACTGACAAGTGCATGCCTTGCATACATTGGTGGTGGCGCAATAGCTGCTGGTGGTGCTGGTATGATAGGAGGAGCAGTTGCTGTTGTTGGAGGCGGTGCTTTGTTGGGTGTTGGAGTAGGTACTGGTGTTGGAACTATTGCAACTAATGTGGGGGACATGGGGAAAGAAATAGTGATTTTACAATCAGCAAAATTAACGGTATCTATGAAAGAAATATTTCTTAATGATGAAAAAGACATTGAGTATTCTAATGCCATATATCAAAACTATGTTAATAATATTAGAGATTTAGAGTATAAAATATCAGAATTGAAATTGAAAGAAAATGTAGCAAACGGTGAAGAAAAAAAGAAATTGACAAAAGAAATTAAGAATTTAGAGGACTCCGTTAATGCTATGAACATTGCTATGAAAAGTATGAATAGGTTTAAAAGTGCTTTTGAAGAAGGCATGAATGCAATGGATTCAGAAATCTAAAACATAGAAACGAGTGCATGGGGTTATTCACTAATTTAACAAGTTTATTATTAGATTGGAGCACTAAAGATATTAGAAATACAATATCGTCTTTTGGCAATGCGGTTGTTCCAATTTTATCAGAAGGTGCTTTGTGTACAGGTTTAGATTTGATAGATAAACTTGACAAGTCACTTAGAGAACATGAAAAGAAAAAGCTAGAAGAGTTTAAGAAGAAGATAATTGAAAAGAAGTATGTTGATGCTTGGGTAGAATTAAATGCTAATAAATTCCCTAATGGTTTAGATTCATATGTAAGTGATAAATTAATAAATCTGACTAATGAACAATTTACGAAAGTAATAAAAGGCGGTATTAGAAATCCAAATAAAATGATAATTGTGTCATTGTTGTTTGGCATATTGGGTATAGATAGATTTATGATTGGAGAAATACGAATGGGTTTCATAAAACTATTTACTCTTGGTGGTTGTGGTATTTTGTGGATAATTGATATATTTAGAATATACAATAGAACTAAGGATTGTAATTTGAAAAGATTTGATAACTTGATTAAGAAATACAATAATCATTAAGGTTAGGAGAGATAATGATGTTAACAATACTAGGCGATATAGCTAAAGGATTTGCTCAAGGTTTAGGATATGTATTTTATAGCAATGTAATTAGAGCTAACTCTCAAGAAAACATAGAACAAAAGAAGAAAGAAAAAATGAAAAAACTGTTAAAAAAATATTTGAGTTATATGAATAAGAAGATTTAATAGTATTATTGTTTATTAGGTAATTTATAGCCTTTTTCATATAGAAAAAGGCTTTTTTTATTACCAACACACTTATATCACATTAATTCATATATTTTATAATATAAACAAGCTTTCTATATTATGGAAATAAATTTCCATAATTGACAAATTACCACACTTATGGTAAAATATTTCCATAAATTATGATACTAAGAAATGAGAAAATTGAAGAACTAAAGCAGTATGTAGCAAAAGCTTTTATATTTCTCTTTATCTAACAATATATTATTTATATCATCATTTATAATGCTTATATCATTTACTATATTTTCATCTATAGATTTATTTATCTCTATACTCTTTTTTGCTAAAGATAGTTGATATTCATCTATATCTATGCAATCTATATGTGCTTCAAAATCCTTTTTGGCATAAAATATTAAAGCTACAGCAATATTGCCTGTGCATAAATCTGCCACTCTAATTCTTTGATTATTCTTGTTTCTAATACTTCTAAGTGCAAAATTAGCAAGAAGCACACTATCAACACCAAAGCAAAAACTATCGCTATCTTGATATATTTTATAATTTCTAATTTCTAA
>JAJJLC010017706.1:0-10448 GCA_023806825.1 Ophryoscolex caudatus
ACCAATATCTTGTTCACTACAATTGATTAATAAAATATTTAAATCATAATTAAATTTATATCGCTCTTCTTTAATAGATTCTTCTAATCTAATTTCTTCCAGTATTTTCCTTATTAAATCTCTTTGGGGTTCATCTAATAAATCTTTAAAGTGTATTTGCATTTTTTCTAATCTATTTAAAAATGCCATATCTATTTTATTTACAAATTTTTGATCAACTAAAACAATAATTTTAAACGAATCACTGATTGGTGTTAATTGCTCACTAAAGTTCTCTAAACTTATTCTTATAAATTTTTGATCATCGATAACTTTATAATTCATATTATATAAATCATATAAATAGGGCTGAATTGAGTTTAAATTTTGTAATATAATTAATTTATCTTCCTGAGAAGCATAATTTTGAATTTCATTAACTTTTTTAGCTTTATAATCATTATTTTTATCATCTGCAAAAGGACTTCCAATAATAGTATCTATATCTTTTCTGTAAGCATTTTGTGCTCTAATAATTTGGTTAATTAACGGTGCTATATTGGATTTTATTTCTAATAATAAATAACGACTGTTATTGTCGCTTATATTATCATAAATACATTTATTAAGATCATATTTATCCAAATCATCGTCCTTTATTTGATAAATTTTTCTATTTATATTTTCATTATCTTTTGACTTTTCAAGAGTGCATGCATGGTTATATATTTTTTTGAACAAAAACACTGAAGTAACTTTGATCTTATTATCTTCTTTTTCTTTTTTTTGATCTTCTTCTTCTGCATCTCTTCCTCTATTTTTTTTATTTGAATTTGTAGTTAATTTTTCATTTAATATATCCTCTTTAAGTATTTTCATATCTTCTTTTATATCATCGAATACTAAGTCAAAATCTATATCTATTTCATAACTTATCCCTCCGAAATTTCTTTCGATATAATTATTAATAATGGGCACAATTTGCTCAGAAATACTATTTAATCTAGAGCCTTCTATGGCTACTCCTTTTGTTATATTATAAAAGTCACGATTTCCATGAAATTCTGATTTTATTGTTCTATCTCTTTTTAATAAACTTATATAATCTTGTTCTGCTTGAATTTCTTTAAAGTTATTTCCTTTTATATTTTTGTTTTTAACATATTGTTTTAATACTACCATTTTTTTAATAAAATTTAAATAGTATTTATATCTTTCATAAGCTCTTGAAATTATATTAAAGATTAAATTATCCTTATAAATATCATCAGAAATACTTTCTACTATACTTTTGGAAGTATCTTTTAATTGATCGAGTTTATCTTCTATATTAGGCACAGATAAACTCAAAGCTCTATTTACTTTAGCAGCATCTAACGAATAGTTACTAATACCAATAAAGCAAGTTCCTTCGGTTTTACCTCCATATTCGAGTTTGCTATGCAAAACTTTAAGTGGATTAGTAGGAGATTTTTCTGCTAAACCTAATTCATCGAATAAAATCATATATATTGGCACTAAATCATCACTTTTTTTGTTTTTTTTATAAATAGTATATATATTTTCAGTTTTTTTAAATAATTCTTCAACATCTTCAGGAGTGGTAGATTCAGAGCCTTGGAAATATGTCTGATTTATTTGAGGATATTTTTCAAAGAAGCTAATCTTGTAACCATATTTTGGATTAGAATATTTGCCTCTCATTGAATTATATATTAATTGGGCACTTAAACTTTTTCCTGTTCCTGGTTTACCTACTATAATTAAAGGTATTTTTGTGACTAAGGCTAAAAATAATAAGAATATATTTTCTTTTAATAATTGATTTTTACCTATTCCTTTGTCTAATTCTATTTGGTCTAATAAAAATTCTTCTTCTATTTTTAATAAATCACTAAAATTCTGTAAATTTTTTCCTCTGAGATCATGAGATAATCTTTCATACCTTATTTTTGTGAATAAATTATTATATTTTTTTTCATCCTCTTTTTTTTCTTCTTCATGGACGTTGGCTATTTCTAATAATATTTTTTGCAAATCTGCATCAAATTGACCTCTTTTTTCTTCATTAGTTAATCTTATATAATAACATAAATATATAGAGCATATAATACTTTTTATTTTATATACTTTTCTTGTTTCTTTATCTTTCGGATGATTACTTTCGCCATTCTTTTCAAGAAAATCATTCTTTTTAATGAAATATTCCTCAAAAAATTCCACACATGTTTTAAATCTTGCTATTTCTCTTAATGATACTATAGAAGGATCATCACCAAAAGACTTCCTTAGAAATATATGACATTTGGAAATAGCCTCAGTTGTTAAATCTCTTAATTTTTCTTCTTCTTGAGTAAATAATATTTGGATAATACTTCTTATATATTTTTTTTCATCATCATCTCTTAATGCTCCAAAACAAAATACATAATACAATAAAGACTGAGGTAATTGTTCCACTTTATATACTAATTGATCATCTTCATCATCTTCCCTTGTTAAACCGCACCTTTCTATTAATTCTTTCCTTTTTCTATAGGGATTACAAGCACCAATTAATCTTATATTACTTTCTAATTTTTCTCCATTGAATGAATTATTAATAAAAATTTCTGTTAAAAGTGCTAATGATAAACATGTATTAATTTCATCAAAAAATATCCATAATTCTTTATTTTTAAATACTTCACTTTTTGCCATTTTATTATATTCTATCATTTTATCAGTTATTTCTTTGTCGGTAATAGCTGGATTTATATTAATTATTTTTACTAATTCTTCACCATTGTTTAAAATCTGAGATAATATTTTTATTAAAGAAGTTTTACCACAACCTGTTTCACCCATTATAATGACAGGTATTTTTGCTTTTATACGATAAATTAATAATACCATTTTTTTGTAGTTATCTTCTGTTATTACGTAATTACTAGTACTGCCTTTTTCTAATATTTTTAATAGTGATTTTTTATCGCCTATGTCTTCTTCTAAATCATTTGGAAGATGTAATATGTCTTTTAATCTTTTTAAATATTTATAGGAAGGATTTATTACTTGATTTGCTGCTTTTGTAACTAATTCCTTAAAATTTTTTGAAACTGCCTCTGAACTAGTTCTTTCAAAATTATAAATTTCAATAAATTGACCATTATCTTTATAGTCCTTTTTATAATAATTATAATAATTATTATATATTTCCTTTATTTTTTCAAATGACTCTACTGGCTTTTTACCAATTTTAAACCCAATAACATTAATATTTTGCTTTACACATTCTTTAATTTCAGAGATTAATTTCTCTCCTTCCTCAAAAAATGGATCTCCTTTTGTAAATTGTTCTCCATGGGCTCCATCATCACAAATATGTATTATTAATTTAATTCCATTTCTCCAATTCATATTTTTTAATGCTAATTCATATCCTCCAGCCCAATCTTCTGCTTTATCTCCTCCTCCTCCACTTACACGAACTTGAGATATTTTTTTTTCTAAGTCTTTAATATCACTTGTCAAAGGAAAATATTCATCTTTATCTGGAGCTCTTATTGTTCTTGTATAAACTTTATCCCTATAAAAAACTGCACCAAATTGAAAATTATTTTCTCTATTCTTGTCTTTTAAATCCTTAAAAATTGTAAAAACATGTTCTTTAGCAGCATTTATTTCATAACCCATTGATCCAGTTGCATCTATTACATATACTATATCCACATCTTGTGAATTTTTATATTTCTTATCCTGTTTATCCTGTTTTTCTTCGTCACTTATATCTGGAAGCCTTTCAAATTTGGCTTTTTTTGTTTCTTTATCAATAAATATTAATGGCTTATCAAATTTGGCATTACCTAAATCACTTTCATATGCATCTAAGCATAAATCAAATATATTGTCTATATGCTTCTTTTTCATTATTAATTTTGCGAATCCTCCATTTGTGAAATATTTTGTAGATTCAGCAAAATATTGATTACATTTTTGAGTTATATCCTCTCCAGAACTTGTTAATTTTATTTTACTTTCAAAAGGATTAAATTGACTTATATAAAGATTTATAAAAGTTTGCACTTGATGATAAGAATATTCTTTTATACCTATATTATCTTTTATGAATTGTTCTATTTTTTTATCATCATCTGTTCCAATCAATTTTTTAAATTTTTCTTTTATATCTGATTCTAATTCTAATGGAAGCATTGGAATATTTAATATATTTTCTGCATTGCTTGTTTCATTTTGTTTTGATTCCCCAAAAGTAATATTTTCAATCTTAAAAGCATTTAAAATACCAAATTTTGTTAAATAATCTTCAAAACTATTAGGAACTTCTATATAAATTTTAATATTACTTGGTATATAAATAATATTCTCATTATTAGTATAAAATTTAGTTATTAAAAATGAAAATAAAAATTCATTTATTAAAGAAATTTCTTTAGTTTCTATTAAATCTAGATGTATGGCAACATTATTAAACTCTGAATATTCTTCATCATTTTGTTCCTTATTTACTTTTATTTCTGATTTTTTATTAGCATCTTTTTGAGGCTTTTCTTCTTCTCTAATTTTTTTAAATAAATCAGATATTTTTTGGTATATAACATTTTTTGTTAATTTTCCTCCTAATGGAAAATGATAATATTTTTTATTATCTTTATCTTTTTTTATCATTTTTTTTATTTTAAATGATTTTCCTAAACCGCAAACATCAGAAGAAATAACTTTTATATTTTTTGTTATATCAAAGTCCTGAGAAATAATTATTTTACTTTTTGATACATCTTCATTATCTTCAATAGTATTATTAGAAATATTTGAAATATTTAAATTATACAAGTTATTTTCTTTATCAATATTTATATCCTTTGATTCCTTATTAATAGAAAAACTCGCTCTAAAATCCCCCAGTTTTTTATCTTCTTCCTCATTTTTTTGATTTTTTCTTGTATATTTTTCTAGTTCATTTTTGAAAGCATTTTCATTGTCCAATTCATTATAAACAAAAACAATATAACTATCAAGATAATCTCTTGATTTTGATTGATCAACATCTTTAATTTTATTATCTTTATTTTCTTTTTTATATTTTTCGAGTTTAATTGATGATAATTTATCAATATAACTATACATTTTATTATGTTGGAAATTAGAAAATGATTTTAATATTTCTACAACAAATAAAGTATTAGACTCACATAATATAGATCTATATAAAAACGATTGTATTTCTTCTATAGATGTTTCATTACTACAAATTAATATATTTTGTGCAATAGGTAATTTACCTAATTTTTCCATAAATAGGTCCAAAATATATTCTTCCATTGAAATTTTTGTGCATTTTCTTATTGAAATACCTTTAAATTTGTCTTTTTTTTGTATTTTCATATCATCAAAATGTTTTTGAAAATTTGAACCATTCTTTTTATATAAAGAAATAAGATATTGTGAAATATGAACAAATATTTTTTTCGTATATTCGTTATATTGATCTTCAAAATCTTTTCCTAATTTTTCATTATATAAATCACCATCTTGAATTTTGTCTTCATTGCTTGTTTTATTTAAAATATATCTTATCATTTCAGATATTTCTCCATTACCCTCTTGATGTAGTTTAACACTTCTGAATAATTTTCCATATAATAATCTTAAATATTTTTCGTTTTCATAAATTGTATCAAGTTGATTTTCGTAGTCATTTTTTACTTTAAATAAATAATCCTTTATTTTATCAAATTCTTTTACTTGATCATTTAATTTATATGTTATTTCTGGATATTTTATATCAACATTTATTACTATTGGAATATTAAATCCTTTCATTCTCAAGATATTTATTTTATCATATATTATTTCTAAATCAGCCACTACATTCTTATAAAACAACAATTTATCACATTTTTCTTCAAAAATATCTTTTTCTTTTATTTCTTTTGTTTCGCTTTTTTCATTTGGCTTATTTGTTTTTTTTTGGGGTTGAATATTTATTTTATTTTTTAATTTAATTAATTCTTCAATGTCTTTAATTTTTATAAATTCTCCATCAACTGTATATCGAAAATCTTCATTATCCAAATTAAATAATAAACTTGCTTCATGAATAATATCATATACTTTTTGAAAAGGTTTTTCATTTTCATTCTTATTATATAATTCAATAATTGACCCAAATTTTTTTGAAAAGTTTTCAAATGTTTTTATTCTTTCTTCGTCAAATAATTTTATACATTTTAATATATCTTTAGAATCAAATTTTACAAATTCTTTAAATTGAGTTAAGCATTCAATCGTATCATCAATATCTTTAATTGATATACTATGATTAGTAGGATCTAATTTATCTATTAATCTAATCCTTAAATTTCCAACATTTAAATTAATTTTATCTATTAAGAAATCTATAGCTTCTCTTTTTGTATAAATTGAAGTAAATACTCTATAATAAGGACTATTTTGTTCATAATCATAAATTTCTGCTCTTTTTAATTCGTTTAAAGTATTTTCAAGAGTTTTCAAGTTCATTTCAGATAAAGTTATGTTCTTAGGCCAAGATAAATTTTTTTTTGAAAATTTTTCAAAAAAAATATCAAAAAAATATTTTATACTTTTTACTATCATTTCATATTTTTTACTATTAATTATCATTTTTAAATCTTTAATTACTTTTTTATCTTCTATTTTAAAATATTTTATCATTTGATCTACAAATTCTTCTGATTTATTTTCAGTTTTCCTACTCAATTCTTCTTTTATGTCTTTAAAAATAATTAAAAATTTTTCATTATTGAATATTACTTCGATATTTTTTGAATTATTTTTAAATAATTTTTTTAACTCTACTAATTTTCTTGTTGCATCTTCAAAACGTTCTGCTTGATCTATTCCTTGAGCATTTTCAAATATCTTCTTAAAAAGTAAAAAATCTTTCACCTTTTTTATTTCATCGCATAAAGTCCTTTGTTCTACTAACCTTTCTATTGTCTTCTTGGTATCCTCGGTTTTAAATTTTTGAACAGGACTATTTTCTATTTCATCTAAGATAATTGTTATTTGCTTGATATTATCATTGTATTTAGTTCTGTGGAATATCATTAACGAATCTTTTATAAACTTTAACAATTCTACATTTTCATTTATTTTTTCAATAGTAGATTTATAATCTGCATATTTTGTTTTAGGAGAATAAGTTGATACTATTAATGTTAATAATTCTAATTTTTCTTTTACATACTCGTTCTCTTCAACTTTATTCGTATTGTTATTTTCATCTTCTTTTCCTTTTTCTTTTATAGCAGGATCTTCCTCAAATTTTGGTGGTACATTTTTCGGTCTCTTTATATTTAGAAATTTTTCTAGATCTTTTTTAACAATTGCTCCTTTATCTAAATCTTTTAATATTTTATCTAATATTTTTACTAAATATTCAGCATATTCATTCCCATTTTGTGCTTCTAATATATTTAATATATTTGATTGTTCTTCTTTTTTCTTGTCCTTTCCTTCTTCTTTTTTTTGGTCTTCATTTTTCGATTCTTCTTTTAATTCTTTGTTTAAAAGACATAATGTTTGTATTTTGTAATTTTCATAATTTGAAAAGAAGTCATCTTTTGTGAATTGACATTTTTTAAGCAATTTCTCATATATAAAAAATTTTTTATCATCATCTTTTAATCTTTGAATTAATTTAATAACATTTTCTCTTCCTTCTTCTGTTTCTATTTTTTCCAAGTAAATTTCAAATATTCTATCTTTCTGTTTTTTATATTCTTCTTGGTTGTATATAGTAATTAATTCTATGTAAATTAAGGATTTGATTTTATCATCCATAAAGTTTATTTCTTCATCTAAGAATCTATTATCCTTATAAAACAAAAAAAGTTTACTTACAAATTCAGCTATTATTTTTATTAGCTTTTCTAATTCCTTTTCTCCTTTCATTGATATAATATCTTTCTTTATTATTAATTTATATTTATCTTCTAATATCCTAAAATAATCTTTTTGCTTTTCTTCTTTTATTTCTTTTTCATTGATCAATTTAATTATATTTCCGAATGTTTGAATATTTTCTATTTTACTAGTTATTTTATTGATATAGTCAGTTATATTTTCTTCGAATATTTTTTCAAAATTAAAACTTTTAAAATTTTGAATAAATACTTCTGTAATTCTATTGAAGTTTACATAATCGAAAATATATACTTCTCTGTTATTTTTATATTTATCTTTATCTTCTTCATCCTTTACACTAAAATATGGATTGAATTTTGCAATGGTACCTAGTATTTCTGCATTTGAGATCTTATCATGATTTTCCTCAAAAAACTTTTTAATAAGTGAATCCAACATAAAAGCAAATTCATCTCTCTCTAAATATTGATTTATGTCATCTTTAATAGCATTTCTATTTTTTGAATCTTTATTTTTTTTGTTTAAATCTTTTGGTTCATCTTCATATATTTTATTAACTAGGTTATAATAATCCTTATATATCTTTCTTAACTTAAAGATATTGTTTATATTTTCCCAATCTGGAATATTATATTCTTTTATCAGATTAATCCAAAAAGTACTTTTCAAATATATAGCTAAACTTCTTTCCTGAAATGAAAAATCAATAATTCCTTTAATTAGTTTTATTATATTATCACATTCATTTTCTATTTTATCAACATCATCTAATCCTTTTCTATCATCTTCTTCCGAAATGTCTCCTTCATCACCTGAATCTTCTTCTATTTTTTTTTCTTTTTTTTCTATTTCAATTTTTTTTAGGTTTTCAATTTTTTTTTTCACAAGTTTTAAACTCGAAGTGATTTTCATTGGATTTGTTTTTAACTCATCATATCTTTCGAAAATCTCTTTAATATTTGAATTTATAACAAACAAAAAGGTTTCTATATCTTCAATATAGTTTAATATTAGTTTAAAATTATCTAAATCCATTTTTTTTTTTAGGAGAGTATACTTGACAAAATTATTATAAAAATTTTGATTTTGCTTTAAAGGATTCATAAAGTGAGAATAGTATTGGATTAATATCTCATATAAAGTATTTGAATTTCCCTCCGAGAATTCCTTTATCATTTTTGGAAAATTGTCTTTATCATAGTAATGAAGATAGCAGAATAAGACCCCGTAAAAATAAATTGGGTTATATTTATTTTCTTCCAAAATATTATGAGAATCTGAATAAATATTTCTAAAAGAATCTACTTGCTTCTTTAAATCATTTATTTTATCGTTATTTTCTTCTTCGTTGACTTTATAAAAGATTTCGATTAATTTATTACATAGATTTTTGCTTTCTTTGTAGATTTTCAGGAATAGAGTTATCAAAAGACTGAATTGTTTTTTTTGTTCATATAAGGCAATTGTATCTTCGTATATTTATTAGAATCATCCCATTCTGCCTGTGTGAATCCCCCAAATCTTTTTTTTTCATCTGTTATTATTAATATTAATGTATTAGGAATATTTTTACAATATTTATGAAAAGCATTTATATTATCTCCATTGCATGAAGCTTTATAAATTTGATTAAATTTTGAAACTTTTTTTTTTAAAACTTTAGCAATATTTTGAGTTAAAAAATTATATTCTTCATATGAATAAAAAATATCTGTATCTATCCCCATATCTAAAAATGACATCTTCAAAGTCATATTTTGTCCAAAATATGCATTACACTTATCTAGAAGGTCTTCATATTTTTTAGAATGATTTTGTGCTTTTCTTAATTTTTTTTTTAAAATATATATCCTTTCAATATAATTATATTTATTTTTTAATAAAAATTTTATTATTTGAAAATAGTCTTCATCCTGTATTTTTTCTTTTTGTTTTAATTCAATTTTAATTTCTTCTTTTTTTAAATTACAATAAATTAATTCAAGTATTAAATATATTTTATTTTCATTTTCATTCAAATGACTTATATAAATATTTGAATTTTGTAAATTTATAGCATTTATATATTCATTATTATTCCTAATCAAATTTTTATTCTGTTTAATAGTATTATTATCCAATTTTGCTTTTATAAAAGAATATATTGAATCTATATAAAAAAGTGGATTTATTAAATATAATAATTAAAAATTTTTTGATAAATTTTTTAAATTATTATAAATTAGAGCATTTTGATATTTTAGTAGTCCATTTGAACATATTTCATTTATAGTTATTATTAATTGGTCATTTTCATCTTTTTCTAAAATTAATTCATATTTAATAAATTCTGGGTTAATATAAATCTTATTATTATCAGAAGAATTATTATTATTTATATTAATATTTTCATTATCATAATTATTATCATCATTAAAAAAAATATATTCTACTCTATTAATTATTTTCATATCTTCATATTCTTCTTCCATAAATTAAATAATTAATTAATTAATTATTTAATTTTTTAATTTTAAATTACTTATATTTTTTAGAAATTTAAATTAACACTTAAATAT
>JAJJLC010017707.1:0-10446 GCA_023806825.1 Ophryoscolex caudatus
TTAAAAATAAAATGATAATAAAATAATCATAAAAAAATAAATAATAATTTTAAATAATAGTCCTGAAATGATATAATATTTATTTTTTTTAAAATATAAATTAATAGAAAAGATTATAAAGAATTCTATTTATTTATATTAATAATTTTTATTTTTTTATCTTGAATATTATTTTAGAATTTATATAATAAAATATTATTAATTAGTCTAAATCTAATGAATTTAATGCATATAGAATATATTTTTAATTTTTTAAGAATTATAATAAATCATTAATATTAAGCTAAATTAATATTCCTATATATTATATTTGTAATAATTGAAACATTAAAAAATATAAAATTTAAAAATTGACAATTTGTCTTATTGTTTTTTTAATATAAAAAAAAATAATATTTTATTATGGGGGTTAATTGCCCTACTAATTATATATTAGCTTTAAAAAAAAATTATAAATAAAAAAATCATATGGAATCTGAAGAGAGAGATCTTGGTGTCCCTAATTATATCCCTATGTATAATAGTGAAGAAAAAGTTGACGAAATTAATAGATTATTAGAGATTTTATCAAAAAGAAAAAGATATAGTATAGTAGTAGCTATGTTATTAGTATTCCAAAAATTTAATTACCAAAAATTACTTAAAGATTTTTTAATTCAAGGAGTAAAAGATTATATAGCTGCTAATCCTTTTAAAGTAGTATCTTATAATGGAGTACCATTTACTGTTAAAAATTGTTTTATGGGAATGAGAGTAATAATTGGAAAGCATAGGATTTTCCAAAAAGAGATGATTGAAGGATGTGAATATTTAAATGTAAATTTAGTTTATACCTGCATTTTCCTATCAGATGAAATTGCAAAAATTTGTAAAGGATCAAGGAATAGTAGACCTATTCATAGCTCTCTATTAGATGAGCTTGAAATAGAAGAAAAAGATTTACAAAATTTATTAAATAAAAAAAGAACAAACAGTAATACTAATGAGTCAAATGATCTATTTAATGATGAAATGAGTAATATGTATGATAAAAAACAACCAGGAGAACAAAATAAAAAAATTGATAATTTCTCAGAAAATAATTCCATTGGAGTTAAAAAGAAAAATAATATAATAAGTTTAGGTGATTCTGATAGTGAAGGAGGTAGAAAAAGAAAATTAGGAGTAAATATTAATTTATCATATTCAAACCAAAATAATTCAGAACAAAACCAAAAAATAAAGCCAAATATTATGAGTAATAAAACAGTTTTTTTTCCAAAGGATACTGGTTATTTAAAATGTCCTCTCCAAGATTATTTAACTGTTTGGAATTTTGGTAAAAATTCTCCAGTTAATCTTTATTTAAAAGATAATATTCAAAATATTTTCAAAATTAGAAATATTTTCACATTAATGAAAGAAGTAGGACAAAAAGGACAAAATTATATCCAAAATTTATCAAAATATATTCCTACAAATACCCCAGGGTCAACAATAAATAAAGATGAAAGCTCAGAAAAAATAACAGAAAATTTGGAAAAAATTAATAATGTTTATAAAGAATATAATTCTAAGAAAAAAAAATTAATTCAAATATATCAAAGACTCAAATCAACTGTGGAAAATATGAAATTAGGAGGATATAATCCTGATAAAAATATAATAGAAGATGATAGTGAATATCTGAATATGATAGGAAAAAAATATGATGAATTATTAAAAGAAATATATCCTTTATTTAATGAAATATATATTTATGATAAAGAATGTCCTATCAAATCTATTAGTACCAATTTATTTAGTCTTTCAAAAACTTTAAAAGAAAATGAACTAATATTTAGATTATTTACACTTTTTTCACAAAAATTAGTAAATTTATTCCCACTTGAGGCTAATAATATTAATACCTTGTCTGATTTACTTATGAGTGATAAATTATCTGAAAAAGAAAGAGAAGAAAAATTTTATGAAATTGCTTTAAAAGAAAAAGATAATTTATTAAAATCTGCTGAACCTATTAAAAAAATGGCTTATGATAATAGTATTATTAATAATGGAGAATATACTGAAAAAATAATGAATGATATTAATGTAAGTGAAAATAATACAAATGAAATAGATGATAAAAATAAAAAAGAAGTTACTGTTAATGAAAATGGATAAATATTTTTATAATTTAAATATCTATTTCTGTTTATATTTTAATTAATTATTTAATATTATCATCTATGATTATCTATTAATTAATTATTATATTTTAAGTAAATAAAATAAAAGCAATTGATATTTAAAAAAATTTATTTTTTTATTTATTACTATATAATATTCACTAAAAAAATAAAATCAAAAAATTCTAAATAACTTTAACTTTAAATATTAAAATAAATTTTTTAAAAATAAAAATACTATATATAGTTTTATTATATAAATATTAGAGATAAAAAATAAATAATTAATTTTTGATATAAAAATATTATTGATAAAAATTTTATTTATTTATTTTGATATTTAAAATAATATTAAAATATTTATTTTGATAAATATTTTATAATATTTTTATTATTTTAATTTATAAAATTGATTTTTGACAATTTTATATTGAAAAATACTGTTTGAATTAAATATATTTATATATTATTTTTTTTAGAATAATTTAATTAGAAATTTTTATAAAAATATTTTTTTAATTTTATAATAAATTAATATTTTTATAATTAACCTAAATTTCTCCTTTTAATGAAAATAAAATAATTAATTAATTTATCATTAAATAAAAGATTAAAAAAGGGTTAATACTTATAATATGAAAAAAATATAAAGTTAAATTAGATTTATGAATATAATATCTTTATAATATTTTACTTTTTTTTATTAAAGAAAATTATTTAAATATTATAAATTTAAAACATTTTTATATTATTATTTTCTATTAAGAATAAGATACTATACAAAACCTAAACAATTTTCCTCTATATTTCTTAATAAGAATTTTCCATCTTAAATCCAAATTTTAGAATTATAGTATTAGAATATTCTTACTTAGTAAATTAAAATGATTTTTAAAATAAATGTTTTGATATTTTATTTTAAAATTAATATTTAAAAAAATATTAAATTATATCAATAGTCATTTACTTAACAATTTTTGGATATGAAAGTAATGATTATGTTATATGGAAAAGTCTATTATGATAAATATATTATTATATTTTAGCTTATTTTATGTATAATTTTTTTTATTTATACTCTCTTTTTTCCCTTTTTTGATTTATATTATTTTAAAGATTTAAATTTTATTTATTTAATTTTAAATTATTATATTAAAAAAATTGATAAAAATAAAAAGTTTACTATTTTGTAAAAATAAATTTTTAATTTTTTTTGTTTTTAAAAAAAAATACTATAAGCATAACATTACTTTTCTCCTTAAATAAGATTTTTAATTCTTTTTTCAATGTATAGGTTATAAGATATTAAATTTTAATTTTAAGAAAACTTTATATAATATATTATTACCTTTTGAAACCCGTTTATTTTTTACATTTTTCATTAAAGGAAATTAAGATGTTAATATGGAATTCAATTAAAATGAATAAAAAAGAGAGGTGTAATAATGAAAAAGGGATTAGTAAACTTTCTTTTATGATAATTATCTTAATAAATAATTTAGAGAATAAATTAATTATTATTATTTTGAATTATTAATATGTCTTCAACAGATTCTCAAAATAAAATTAATGATGAATCAAAAGATAAAGAACAAGACTCAAATAATAATATTCAAAATTCATCAAATGATACAACAGCAAATTCTATTCAAATAGAAAATTCCCAATCTGCTGATGCACAGAATTTAAAGCAGGAAGAAGCAGAATTATCAGAAGTTGAAACAGGGAAAAAGGATCAACCAGATTTTGAAGAAATGATAAATTTTAATCATACTTTTTTAAATTATAGAATTGCCAAGACTTTTCAAGATAGAGCTACTCTTGATGCTTCTACATTTGGATTATTAATGACAAATGTTTTTATTTATTCAGGAGATATTATTGATTTTAAATCAATGACATCCTTATCCAATTCAGAAGCTGTTAAAAATATTCGTCAAAAAATAAATGCATATAAAGATCAGGATTTATCTAATAAAATAACTTTTATAGAAAATGTTCCTTTTTATGTAAAAACAGTAGGTTTTCAAGACACAGTTGAATCAATTTTACCTATAGTAAGTGACTTATATCGTGAAAAGGAAACTCTAGCTTTAAGATTTTTTAATGTTTTTCCAAAATTTGTAGATGAAATTGTTAAATTTGGAGATAAGGGATATTTTATATTAAATGAATATATGATTAATTTAATTTCTGAATTTTTAACAAATAATAGTAATATTTATAAAAAAAATCCAAATTTAGTTAAATCTATTTCAGATGGATTAGTCTATATGGCTAAATTTATAAAGGATGAACATAAGGGAGAATCAATGTTAACAATAGTAATCAAAATGGCTCAAGATGATGATGATGATCGTAAAAGAGAAAGTGCTATGAGTTTATTTGGAGCTTTAACTCCCTTAGTACCTACTGATTTAATTCAATTATATGTTATTCCACAAGTTAATTCATTTGCAGATGATCATTCTGGAAATGTTAGAAAAGAAGTCGCAAATCAATTATTTAATATTAGTCAAAAAGTACCAAAAGAAATATTTAAAAGAAGACTTTTACCAGTCTATAAAAAATTATCTAAAGATACTTTATGGAATGTTAAAAAAGCAGCTGCTGAAATATTACCAAATATTACAAAATTATGTGATAGTGAAATTATTTCTAAAGAAATTGTTCCAGTATTTAAAAGCTTTGCTCAAGATGAAAAGCCTGTAGTTAAATATGCAGCTGTTGAAGTTTTTGGTGAATTTATTTCTTTAATAGATAAAAAAGATGCTGAAAATTTTGTTGAATTATTGGATTTTTATGTTGATACTATTCAAAAGATGGCTTCAAAAGGTAAAAAAGAAGATAAAAATATTATTCAAAAATGTGCATATAATTTCCCTGCAGTACTATTATTTTTTGGTAAAAATTCTTGGGAAAAGTTAAAACAATGCTTTACTATAATGGCAAATGAAAAAGATGAAAAAATAAAACTTCCATTAGCTTCAGCCTTAGGAGAAATATCTTCTATTATTGGTAGTGAGTTAACTGAGTCCGACCTATTAGAATTCGTTGACAAATTTTTTAAAAATTCTTCCCAAAGTTCAGAACTTAAGATAAAAATTTTAAAAGCTTTACCAGAAATAATTAAAAATATATCTTCAAACAGAAAAAATGCTTATTTAGAATTTATAAAGTATATGATAGGAAATAAGGATGATAAATGGAGGAAAAGAATAACATATGCAAAAATAATTGGTAAATTCAATGGAACTTATTCAGACAATATTATTTATAAAAGAGTATTTCCTATTGCCATTAATTTTTGCTTTGATGATATAAGTCAAGTAAGAAGTTGTTCAGCTAAACATAATTCAAGACTAATTTTACAATTAATTAGTAGTAAAACTGAATTCAAAGATAAAACTTTAAAAATAATTAAATCTTTTGCACAAAGTATAAATTATAGATACAGACAATTATTTGTATATATGTGTAGACATTTATTTGAAAATGAAGAAGTCTTTAAAGAATGTATATCTGAATTATTATTAGATTTAGCTTATGACAAAGTACCTAATGTTAAAATTGTTTTAGCAAGATTTATAGAAGAAATTTTAAATAAAGAAAAATATGCACATTTATCCAAAAATGAAACTGTTAGAAAAATAGTTAAAGTTTTAAAAAATGATAAAAATGAGGAAGTTATAAGATATATGGAAAAAATAAAAAATGTTGAAGATATAGAAGTAGAATTAGAAAAAAATGTCAATTATAAATTTACAGATAATATGAAATTTGTTTCAAGTGAATTTGGTATAACTAGAAATGTACCTTTAAATTCTATTTTTAAGACTAGTAAATATCCAGAAAAAAAAGAACCTGAAAAAAATGAAACACAAGAATCTACTGATAAAAAAAATGATGGAGAAACAAAAGAGACAAATAATATAAATGAAAAAAAAGAGGATGATAAAGAAAATACTTCAGAAGAAAAAAAATAATTAAAAAATAAAAATATATTTATAATTTGTATTTGTTAAACATTATATTTTAATATAAAAAATAAAATAATTTTTAAATAGTGTTTATATTATTACAAAATAATAGTTAAAAAAAATATTTTATAATTTATATACATTAAAAAAGTATAAAATATGATAATATATTTAAAATAAAAAAAATATATAATAAATCTATGATTATTAATTAATAATACAAAAGGTTAAATAATAATTTTATTTTCAATATATTTTAAAATGGATATAAATAATCAAATTAAAATAGTAATATTTAAAAGGTTAATTAACTAGTATATAATTTCATATTTTTTAAGTATAATCTTCTAAGAAAATAAAAGATATATTTTATATAAAAATAAATTAATATATAAATATTGATTTTATATATTTTCTTTCAATAGAAATATTATTTTATTTTATTTAATTTTATTTTTTATATATATTTTTTATTTTTATATGATTAATTATAAATAATTTATAAGAAATTAAATAATAAAAAATATTTTTTAAAAATTTATAACTAAAATTATTTATATACTATAAAATTATTATATTATTTTTTGAGAATAAATTTTTTTAAATAAATATATTTATTAAAAATAATTATTTATATTTTTATAAAAAATATTAAATGTTACTAAATATGTAATTTAATTTTATATTAGAAATTTATTCTTAATATTAATATAATTATTTAATCTATTATATTAAAAAATAATTTTTCAAATATTATAAAAAACAGTAAGAAAAATATGAATTAATTATCATTTTTAAAATTTATTTTATTAAAAATATATCAAATAAGTTATAAGTAATATTTATTATTATTTAATTACTAATTTTTAAAAATAATAATTTTTGATTAAATTATATTAATTTTTATAGCATCTTTTTTTCTTCTTAAAATTATATATTAAGTCATAAATAATCTTTTATTATTTATTCCTATTAAAAAAATAGGATATTTTGAATAAAGAATTATTATTCTATATAAATTATTTTTTATTATAAAAATAAAAATATAAGATTATAGATTATAATTAAATTATTAAATAATTAAATCCATATTTCATTCAGTAAAAATGGATAGAAATTAATTAAATTAAAATTAAAAAAATTTTTAATTCTTTAAATTTAAGATAAAGTATAAAAAAATAATTTATTAATTTACTGATTTTTAAATGGGTAAAATTTCAAAATGAAGAATGAATATATTCCAAGGATTGAAATTTGATAAAATATCTATACTTGTTATAATATATAAACTTCAAGTTCTATATTTTTAAAATTTATTGATTGTTTCTGGTTGTATTTAGAGATGCTATCTTTTAAATTAATTACAATATTTTAAAAAATATGTTTTTTTTTTTAATCTTTATATTTTTAAATATACTTAAAAAATATATAAAATAAAAAAGATAATATAATATATAATTATATAAAATTATTATATATTTTCAAACAATGATTTCAAATTGATTACGATAAAATAAAATAATTGAGTTATTATAAAATTTATATATATAAAAAAATATTTTTTTATTTTAAATATATATATAAATGGATAGAATAAATAATGTTAAAATAATAAAAATTTAAATGAATTAATTTCATTTAATTTAATTTTTTATTTAAAATTTTTTTTATATTTTATTAAATAAAAAATGTTAATCCCTCATCTTTTTTTCTTGAGATATAAGTTTTATTTTATTAACCTTTTATCTCACATTTATGGGATAGAAAACTTTTTCATTTTAATTGAGTTAGACCTATTGACTTTAAGCAAATAAGATAAAAAGCTAAATTAAATTTCTTACATTTTAATTAAGATAAAAGTTAATAGTTTAAGAAAAATTTTTCATTAGTTGTGTAATAATATTGGTTTCTTTTGAAATTAAAAATAATTTATCAATTATTTTGACTTTATCAATATTATCACAATTTGAGAAATTTAATTTAAGATATAGGAAGTCAATGTAAAAATTATATAATTAAATAAAGTAGAGTAGATTTATAATATTTTAAGCAAATTTAATTTATAATAGTTCTTTTCATGGAATGAGGGACAGAAGTTTGTTCTTCACCAAATCTTTAGTAATTAACTCATATTCTCTTTTATTAATATAGACTATACAGATATATATAAATTCTATAAAAAATATTTAAAATAGAATTCAATAATCTTATTATATTAAATATTAAATATTTTATATAATAAAGATTTTCTTATAATTAAGAATTAATTTTTAGACTTTTAAAAATCAAAATTATGAGCATAATAGCACCTAAAATTGCAAATGCAGCTAAAAGAAAGCCAAAAACTATCAATAAAATTGCAATAATTAAAGCAAAAATAGAAATAATTTCAAAAGGTAAAAAAATAATATAATCAAAATGAAAAATAGTAGCAATAATTTCATCATCTTCAAATTTTGTTTTTGATATATTATTAAATAAAAGAGTATATGAGAAGAATAAAGCTGCTGTAACTGATATATAAGATATTTCTTCCTTTTTTAGCATATTTATTTTTTTATGATAAATAATCATAAATGAAATACTGAATATTAAATATAAAATTAAATATCCAATACCTTTGTATCTTCTAAATAAACCAGTTAAAATAATTTTTGAAATAAAACATAAATTAATTAAACTTAGTATAATAATAATATTTCTATTTTCTATGAAATTAGATAATAAGAACAAATATATAGTAATACATGGTATAAAAATAATAATATTAAATTTTATACATTTTGTTAATACTCCCTTTTCATATATCATAACAAAGAAAGTAGCAATCAAAATAATTATGGATATTAAAATAAATGTCCAGTTCATAGATTTAATGTCTTTTATAAATATATTATTAATATTAAAATATAATCCTAGAAATGTCAATAATTCAATTAATAAAAATTGTATAAATAAATTTAGATTAATTTTTAAAAGAAATATTACTGATTCTCTATAATTTCTTTTTACTAAAAATTTATCTTTTTTATTATTATCATTATTATTATTGTTATTATTATTATTATTTTCATTATCATTATTATTATTGTTATTATTATTATTATTTTCATTATCATTTAAATTATTGTTAATAGAATTTAAACCATTTATTTCTTTTAATTCAGTAATTGAATTTCTTTCTACATCTTCTAATAATAAATTCCCTTTTTTATCTTCTCTATCCATCGGTTTTAATATTTGACCAATTGGCTTTTTCTCATCCTCCTCTGAAATTACTCCTCCATTATATATTGCCATAACTTTATTTTTTTTATCGACAAACATTGTTCCTAGCTTGGATAATATAGATAGAAAATTCTCCTCTTCATTGACTTTAATTTCCTTTTGTTCTCCATTATATGTAAATTTAAGAGTAAATTCCTTGTCACGATCATCTAATACCATTATTTCTTTATCATTTATATCTTTTGAATTAATTTGTTCTCCAAATGATAAATTTAAATTAGGATTAATACTTAATGTCTTATTGTCATAAATATATATTTTTGAATCGACATTTATTTGGGCTTTTGTTGCAAATCTTTGACATATAAATCTCATTTTTTCATCTAAATTACATTGAATCAAAATTTTTTAATTGTTATAGGAGAAATAAGCATTTATCATTTAAACTTTTAGGTTATTTCTTTTTTTTTATTTATTAAATATTTTTATTTAACAATAAATATTCAAATTTTCTAAGATAAATTAGACTAGAATATTCTAAAATTTAATTAATAATAAATTAAATAATTAATTTTTATTATTATTTTAATTTTATTTAATAATTAAATATATTTCATAAATAATAAATTAAAAATTTATTTTAATATTATTTATATATAGTTAAAATAAATGGAAGAAAATTCTTATTATTTTATTTATTTAAATTATGAAAAAAAAATTGTATTATAATTAAAGAAAAATATCTTATATCAAATAAATATAAAAATAAAATTTTTTAGGATGAAAAGTTATATTTTCTAAGTTATATTTCAAAATATTAAAATTAAAATTCTAATTCAGAATTTAAATAATATATTTATTTAATATAAAATTTAACTTATTAAAAAAGATAAAAATATATATACATTTTTATAACTTAAAAATTTTAACAATTAAAATAAGTTACTTTTTTTAGCGAGCATTCTCTTATTATATGTAGTAAATTTTTTTATTTATTTTATTTTATTGCTTAAACTAAATTTTTTTAAAAATAAATTTTTAAATATTTTTCAAAATTTAAAATTATTAATTTTTATAATATTATTTTT
>JAJJLC010017708.1:0-10440 GCA_023806825.1 Ophryoscolex caudatus
AATTAATAATATTCAATATCATTAAATAATCCAATAATAATTACCTCTCTTCTAATTTCAATTTTATATTTTTCTTTGGATTTTTTTTGTAATATCTCAATTTTTTCATCTAATTCTTTCTCTAATTCCTTCATTTTTGTTTCAAATTTACCTGAAAGCTCTGAAATAGTTTTATCCATTAATATTTTAATGCCTTCTAGTAAATTATTTTTGAACTTCTCACTTAATGAAAATTTTTCTAGTTTTTTAAGATATAAATCAAATACATTTGCATTTGGATATGCAAAACTAATAAATTTAATAAAATATTCAAAATATTCTTCGGTATCATAATTTATTTCATTTTTATATTCATCTATAAATTTAATAGCATTTCCTTTTAATATATCAAAATGATTTTTTATTATATCTAAAATAGGTTCATAAAATTGTTTTATTTTTTCAAATTGTTCTTGTCCATATTTAAAAGTTGAAATAATTCTTCTAAATAATAATGATTTTAATCCACTATATTTTAAATATTCAATTATTTCTCTTATAATTTTATCTTCAATTTTTAAATTTTCATTTAAATATTTAATTAAAAGTTCAATTCCATTTTCTTCTATTGTTCTCCAATTTTCATTTTCATGCTTAAATTTTATATTTCCAGATTCTATTTCTATAATAAAAAATATAATATACTCAGAAATTTCAATTTTATGCTCTTCAAAAGGACCAAAATATAATTTTAAAATTGAATCTATTAAATTTAAAAAATTATCTGAAAAATTTGGGATTATTGAATCTACATTACCAATTATATCTTTTGCTATTTTTTTCATGATATTTAATTTTTTATTTATAAAATTTTCTATATTTTTTAAAATTTGATTGAATTTTTTATGTAAATCAATTCTTTTTAATTCTTTAATTTTCTTATCTGTTAAAAAAATAAAATTATTTTTCAAATTTTCATATTTTTGTTTTAATTGATTTTTTTTTTCTTCATATTTTTTCATCAATTCATCTGGCAATTCACAAATTTCTTTTTTTTTATAAAAATAATATTTTTTACATTCATCATATTTTTTTCCTGTGTTATCAATTAATTTATTATACTTTTCAATTCCTATTTTTCTAACTTTTTTATAACCTTCTTCAATTATTTTTTCAAAAAATTGATATTTTTCCATACTATTTTCTTTTCCAAAAATATTATCTATAAATTGTTTAATTGGTTTTAAAATATATTTTTCTCCTTTACTAATTAATTCTTCATTAAATTCACATATTATTTTATGTGAATCCATTCCTGATTTAATTTTTTTTATTGCATTTTTTAAATATGGAATAATAAAAGTTTGAGTAGCTGTAATAATATGAAAAAATTTTTTTATTAGATCTATTATTGTTTCTATGTAATTTTTAATATTATATCTTTTTTGCAAAATTATAACTTTAGTTCCAAATAATTCAAAATATTCATCAAATCTATTTAATAAGCTAGGTAATAATTTTTCTTTTATTATTCCTTTAAACCAGTCTGATAAAACATTGATTAATTTTGGAATAATAATAGATTTAGTTCCTTCTTTTAATCCATATGTAATACTAAATTTACAAGATTCTTTTAAAAAATAGTCTATATTTTTTTCAACTATCAATTCTTTAGTTTTTTTTTCTTTCTCTTTTTCTTTTTCTTTTTCTTTTTCTTTCTCTTTTTTTTCCTCTTTTTCCTCTTCCTCTTTTTTCTTATTATTTTTACTTTTTTTATTGTTTTTATTATCATTTTCTACTTCTTTTGAATCCTCGTTCTCATCTTTATTTTTGGATATTTTATTCTTTGCAATATTTTCATTTTCAAAATCTTCTGAATCATCTAATTTTTTTTTTTTTTTATTTTTTTCAATTTCTTCATTATTTAATTCAGGAAAATCAATATTTTCTTCTTCTCCATTGGCTTGAGCCGAATTTGCCTTTTTTTTAACTTGAACCTCATTTTCATCCTCATCTTCTTCATTTTCATTTACTTTTTTTTTCTTTTTATTTTGTCCTTCTTCTTCATCTTCTACCTCATTTTCATTTTTTTTTAATTTATTTTTTTTTTTATACTTTTTCAATAATTTTTCAAGTTCTTCACCTATTTTATCTTCAAGAATATCTAATATTCTTTCAATTAGTGATTGCATGAAAGTCTCCATTCTATTATAAATCTCATCCTTAATTTCTTTTTTTCTATTATCTAAAGTTAATTTACTGACTCTTAAAGCTATAAAATCTATTTTTTTTTCTAATTCTTCAGAAATTCTTCTTTTTTCATCATATTTATATTCCAAATATTTTTCATCAATAATTAATTTAAAACTTTGCTTAAATCCTTTTATTTGTATAAAATTTTTATTAAATTTACCATTATTCCTTATAACTCCGCATTCAATTAATTCTTTGCAAATATTATCAACATCTTCATCAGTATAAGAAGGATTTGAAGCCTTTATTAAAGTTGATAATTTATTATCAGATTTGACATCAACTGTTGTACCTTGAATTGCATTATAAATATTTTGGCTTAAATTTATAAGTCCTTTATAATCAAAGTTAGACATATATTCTAAAAAATTAGTCAATTTTTTTCCTTGTTCTTTATTTGTTAATATTTTTCCTATTTCAATTATAGGACAAATGAAATCCATTAAATAATCCATTTGATCTAATATATTATCACATTGATTTAATAAAGCTTCTTTATATACTTCACTATCATTTATAATATCGTATTGAATATATGTATCTATATTTTCTCCATTTAATTTAATTTTATTCATTAAAGGAGTTATTAACCAATATTTAATTTTTTCACTAAGTTTACTTATTAAATTTTTAACAATTTTATTAGCTAAATATCTATTTCCATAATTTTTAGCTAAATTGATACATTCTCCTTTTACAACTCCTATAAATTTTTCCTTAAAAGTATTCCCAATTTCTGGTGCTTTTCCTATTGCTAATTCTAATGCAAATCCAACTAAAGAAATCCCCTTTTCTATTGCATAAGTTTTTAAATTAATTTCTTCCCCATCAATACATGCTTTTACACCTCTAATCACATCTTTTATTCCTTCTCTTATTAAATAACGAGCAATTTTAAAAAACTTTGGATTTGAGGAATATGCCAATAATGCTGCTCCTGCACAAAATTCTAATATTCCTAAAGCAATAATAATTAAATTTCCTATATATTTTTTTCTTTTTTTAATGATTAATGGTTCAAATGCTTTAAAACCAAATTCATTCATGTATACCTTTATATCGGATTTATAATCTAAACTTAAATTTGTTGTTGTCTTGATTATATCTTCTATTGTTAAAGGCTTATCTAATTCTAATGTATTTTCAGAGTTATTTTCTTTAATATATGTTTGAATTGTCTCGATATTATTATCAATTAAATTTTTAATAGTTTCTAAAAAATTTTTTCTTATTTCATTTTGTTTTTCAATTTCAGTTTTAAAATTTTTATCTTTGATTACTTCTTTATTTTTTTCAAAAAAACTAAATGTTAATTTATTAAGAGAAGATTGGGAACTTAAATCTCCAATAAATGTATCTATTATTGTTTTTACATTTTCAAATTCTTTTATTGCTTTATTTTGTTTATGAAATTTATTATGAAATTTTTGTAACCAATCTGGTTTTTCTCTAGCTAACATATTATCATAACTTATTCTAGCAACCCAACTATATAAAGGCTCCATATCAAATATTTGTGTGTAAAATTCTTTCAAATTATCAGAATTATTTATAATTTCTTTTAATTTAATTAAATTATTTTGAATTAAATCTTTGTCTTCATTTTTAAGATTTTCATATTTTGCTTTTATATCTTCAATTTTTTTATTTTTTAATAAAATTCCCCATTTTTCTTCTATATTTGATTTTTTAAAATTATTACAATTGTTTAAATTATGTAAAAAATAACAAAAGTCCTTAAATAATTTTTCTTTTTCTAAAATATTTTTCATTTCATTTTCCATCAAAGAATTTATACTTTTTAATTCAATTTGATCTCTAATTTTTTTTATATTTTCAACATTTATTTTTTCTTTTTCTAAAGATCCATATTCATTTTGATATAGCATTATTAAAATATGTGAGCCCCTTTGTCCTTTTCTTCCAGCTCTACCATAATTTTGTTCTTCAATTCTTTGATTTATTGGTAAAAATGTTACCAAAACATGCAATCCTCCATTTTTCTCTAGTTCATCTGAAATTTTTATATCTGTCCCCCTTCCAGCTAAATTAGTTGCTATAATAATTTTTCCAAAATCTAAAACTTTTTCAATTGTTTCCTTATCATCTTCAGTAAAATATTTCATAACTTTTTCTTTATATTCTTTTACAAAAATATCATAAAAAACTTTTCCTTTAGCTATTGAATTAGATATTAATAATACAGATCTTTTTTTTTCTACAACTACATTTTTAACATTTTCTTTTATTTTATCAATATAACTTTTTTCATCAGTAAATACAATATTTCCCCAATCTTCTAAAAGTGAAGTTTTATTTGGAGGAATTTTATATAAATTTATTTCATATACTTTTTTTAGTATATATTGGAAATTAGGTCCTCCAAAAGTTCCTGTAACTCCATAAATATTTCCATTATATCTTTTGAAAAAAGAAATATTAGATAAAAAATTGGTATTTTCATTTTCAAAAGTACCTTTTGTATTATGAATAATTTGCAAAATTTGTTGGAGACCTCCATCCCAAACCATATTATCTTGAAGAACACCTGTATTTGAATAATCAACAGGAATAATATTATTTTTAATAATAAAATCTCTATTTTCTATCATTGTAGGAGCTCTAATTACATTATCAATCCAAATGTCTAAAGAATCTTCTATATTTTTTTTCATACATTTAGGATAAACTATAAGAGTATTATCTTTTAATTTTTTTCCATCTTCTTCTAAAATTTTTCCTTTAAACATTTTTTTAATTTGCTTACGTATGATTTCCTTAAATTCATCTGGATTCTGATAAAAATATTCTTTTGTTTGTCCAGTAATTTCTGGCAATTCATTTATAATTTCACAATAACAAATTAAAATTTGATAATAAAAAAAATAAAAAGAAGATCGGCCTGGAAAATTTTCAGTTAATTGAGTCATTGTTATAAACTTATACTATCCACTTCATCAACTATGACACAATTAAATGGCCTGTTCTTTCTTATCTTTTTCTCTTTAAATTCTTCTCTTAGTATTCCTGCTTCAAAATTTTGTGTATCTCCATAAACAATATTTTCTCCATATTCATCTTTAGAAGCACATCCTGATGATAAGCCTAAACATTGATAAAATTCTTTTATATTTTTATCTTCTGCATCTCTATCTGCTAAAATTGAACTACTTGATATAACATCAACTTTATTTCCTAACAAAGCTAAATATGCTGCTAAAAATTGTATAATTAAAGATTTTCCTTCTCCAGTATTGATTTGTAAAAATATTCCTCCTAATTTTGGCTCATTTTTTGTTAAAAATAAAAGTGAAATTAATTGTATAGGACGTATATCAAATCCAGTTATTTTTTTATTAATTATATTAAATATTGCAAAAACATTTCCTCTAAAATTATTATTTTTTGTATTATTGGAATTTAATGATATCCATTCTTTAATATTATTGTGATTTTTTTTTAATTCTTTATTGTAATTAATAACTTGATTTATTATATCTTCTTCAATCTTTTTATCTAATGGAGATTCATTTATATGTTTTATTAAATCTAAATATTTATTTATAGTCTCTAATGAAATATCATTATATTCATTATTAACATAGATTTCTTCTTCTTTATCATGTACATAATTTTCTTGATTCTTTTTTGATATTTTATCTTTATTTTTTTTATCCATTAAAAAAAATCTTTCTAACTTATTTTCTTTCATATTTTCAGTATCTACTATTGATTTATATTTATTCATTTCATCACTAAATTTTAAATTTTTCTCTATTTTTTCTTCAATTATTTTTTCTAAAGCTTCACTATAACATGTCTTTTTTATTTCAGAAATTTTTGATTTTAATATATTTTCATATTGAAATTCTTTAAAAATATTTTCACATTTATTAACTACTATTTCACATTTTTCAATACAATTTTTTTCATCTTTTTTGGGCATAAGCGCTAATATCTCATTTAAACAAGAAGAAACATATTTAACTTTTGCTAATTGTAATCCCCTATTATATGCATCATTTTGATAGACATTATTTGAAGTATCTTTCAAATATTTAAAAAAATTAATAGCCTCTCTGCTCTTTTTCATTTCTATTAAATTTCTTCCTTCAATCAAATTTAAATTGATTTCACAATATTGTTTAATTTTATCTTTTTCTATAATTTCTTCTTCTGATAGTTTAAATAATTCTAATTTTTTAATATTATTTAATGATAATTTGAAATTTTTTGATTTAGCCTCTTCGTTTGCATTTTTTAATAAACTACCAATTAAAAATTTTATGAAATTTTCTTTTTCTTTTAATATATATTCATTACTTGTGATTTGAATAAATGCATTATTTTTTATATTATATAATTCATCTAAATCATTTAAAATTTTGGTATAATCATTTTCATCAAAATTATTTTTTAATTTAAAAGCCTCAATTCTTTTTTTAATTGAATCAAAATTTAGACTTGATTCAAAATTTAAACCTTTTTTAATTGAAGAAAAATTTAAATTTTTTGTAATTGATTTAAAATTCATATAAAAAAAAATAATTTTTAAGATTTTATATATATTTTATTTAACTATTTTTGAAAAAAATTAGATAATAATCATATAATTATTAATTATAATATGGCAATATATATTTTACTTCAATGTTGTAAATGTAATACTAAAAGAAGACTTCATTTGTATTCTACTTCACCTAATAAATATGATATACATTCTCAATTATGTGAGCATTTCAATATTATATATTCATATACTTGTAAATTTGGATTTTTTACTCTTGGATGGAGAATATTTTTAGAAGTAAAAGTTCAATGCAAAAAATGCAATGACAAATATTTTAATTTTGGGAACATTACATTTAATTCAGATTATTATAGTTATCAGAATACTCATATTTGTTGTTATAATGTTTTTTCTATAAGTGTTGATGGATATAAATATTTAAGTGATGGAAAAGCACTCTCATTACAGGAAGAGCAAAAAAAATTAGAAGAAAAATTTAAAAAAGAAAAAGAAGAGAAAATGCAGAAAGAAGAAAAAAGGAAAAGAGAAGAAAAAGAAAGATTAAAAAAGCAACAAGAAATTAAAAGACAAGAAGAAGAAAAAAGGAAAAGAAAAGAAGAAGAAAGATTAAAAAAGCAACAAGAATATAAAAGACAAGAAGAAGAAAAAAAAAGGATAATATTTAAAGAAAAAGCAAAAATAAAAAAAATAATGGAAGAACAAAAAGAAGAAGAAAAAAAATTAGACCAATTATATAATTTTGAAACAGATTATATAGATTCAGAATTAAATCAGCTTTTAATAACAACTGATAGGGAACTAAATAATGAATTAAGCTTTGATATTGAAGAAAATTTGAATAAAAAATTTGATTTAAAATTTAGTAAATTTGAATTTCATTAAAAAATAGTTAATATCTTATCATATTAATTTATTAACTAATTTAAATATTTAAATTTTTATAATTAATTATATATATAATGAAAAAATGATTATTATGAAGATTGAGACCATTCCTAATATTTGTAATTATAAACCAAAAATAATATTCATTTATAAAAAATATAAAATTTAACTATAAACTAGGAAACTTGAATTGAGAAGAAATTAATGTAAAATAATAATTATAATTATAACTGTAAATGTTGACTAAAAGCCGAAATATCATTTATTTAATTAGATTAATTAATTTACTATTATAATCCAATTTAAAAAGTGAAAAAAAATAAAAAAGTTTAGTAAATTATAAAATAAATAACTGAAAAGCGGATTGGTGAAAAAATGGCTGAATAACCTAAATAACCGAATTGAAGAATCTCTCAATTTCCTTCACTTATTATAAAAATTAAAAATTAATAAATAAATTTTAAATAAATTTATTTATTATTTAAATTACTTTATATTAAAATTTTAAATTTTTCAAAATTTAATTAAATATTATCCCAAAAAATAAAAATATATAAAAAAGAGGTAAATATTAATTTATTATAATAAGTATAAAAAATATATATAGTAAAATATTAATTATCAATAAAATAATGACAAAGAAAAAAAAATAAAGAAAGAAGAAAAAAACTAATCTAAAAAAAACCAATCCAGAAGAAAAAAATAATTATTTAGAAAAAAAGATAATATAGAATATTATGGGATTAAAAAAGAAGAGGTAAATGGTTTAAATAAAGAATTTAATAATTTTTTAGTTGAAGAGCTGGAAATTATAGAAGAAGAAAAAGAATTTAAAGATGAATAAATAATTAAAGATTTTTCAAAGGGAAATGAAATCAATGATATAAATTTTATAAAAGAAAATTTTACATTAAAAAAATTCAGTTGTTATTAAGGATAATACGTTAAATAAAGAAAACTAGCCCCATTATAAAAGAAATAAATAAAATAAAAAATATTTCTAAAAAAGAATAAAAGGAATTTGGAAAAAGAAAAAGAAAATGAAGAGAAAGAAGAAGATGATAAAAAAAAAATATAGTAATAGCTATAAAAAATAAATATAAAAGATGAAAATGAAGTAGACCAAAAGTTTATAAAAAAACAAAATAAAATGAATTTGGAAAATAAATTAAAGGTATATTCAACATTATATTATGGATGTGAAAAATATAAAATAATAACCAAAAAAAAAAAATAAAAGATATGAATGAAATCATACATTGTTGTAGTTTACATAGAACCACTAAATTCAGCATAAAATTTGATAAAAATAATAAAAAGAAAAAAATTTCATTATGTAAAAAAATTATTTATTTCAAAAACATCCATAAATATTATATAATAAGTCAACACAATATAAAATATGATGAACTTTAAAAAAAGTATGATTATTATAAAGAAATAAATATTGAAACTGATAATTATAAAAATTTTAGATTAGGATTAATTAAATTTCTAGAAATGAATCTAATAATATCTTATTATGATTTTCTAAAAGAAGCTAATTATATGAAAAAAACAAGTGTTCATTTGAAATAAAAAATAATTCTTTTAGTAATATGTATTATAATTGGAAAGAAGAGTTAAATATATTTACTAAATTTTCTGCTTTTACAAATCAAAATATTAATAAAAAAGAAATATTTTTAAGAGATTATTTTTTAAAAGCCAAAGATTCTAAATCTGTTAAGCAACTCATTAACCATGAACATATAATTTTAATTTCAAACTATTTTATTAAAAAATTTAGAAATTCAGAACATTTTTATATAGACTGAAGGTTTGTGTTTCCCAAAGGTTTTAAACAAATAATTGTAATCTTATATTAAGAGAAAAAACCTGTTAGGAGATGATATCCAGGGTTTTTGCATTAATTAATAATAAAAGTGAAAACAGTTATATATAATTATTTAAATCAAATTAATATATAATAACCATAGAAAATACAAAAAATTTATAATTAAATCTATATCAACAGATTTTGAAATTAGGATTAATTAATGAAATAGAAAGTGTATTTTTTGGAATAAGAAAAGTAGGTTGATTTTATTATTTTGTTAGAGATATAAAAGGAAAATATAAAAGTTTAGGTTTATTAGAAATTAATAAGCAAAATGAAGAAGAAATATATGATAATAAAATACAAATATTAAATGAAATTTTTACCCTTCCATTTTATTTTAAATTTATGATTAGACTAATATAGATTCATTTTATAATAAAATGAAAAATAAATTCCTGAATTTATAAACTATATTAAAAGACAATGGGTTACAATTTTTATCAATTGAATATTAAATTATAGTTATTAAAAAAAAAGATTTTAGATCTAATAGTAATTTTGAGAATTTCAATAAAAGAATAAAGTTAAAATTATCTAAATATCTATATGGAAAATCAAAAGTTAAAATTTCATTGCCTTTTTTTTTTATTTTATAAGAAATGAAGAAGGGGATTATAGAAAAGAAATTATAAAATATGAAAAATCACTTGAAATCAAAATTCACTTTTCCAAAAATAAAGTAAATAATATTCAAATTGTATATTATAATCCAATACCATATAATATAATACAAAGTTGAAAATGGTTAAAATATTATTGTTTTATTTATAGATATGATGCATTCTTTTATATTAATCATATGTATTGGATTTGTGCCCCATTGGATTTGTGAATCCCCTCCTTTTTTTTCAGAATTTTTTGAAAATGAGGATGATTACTTATTAGTTCTCCCCCAAAAAAAAATTTAAAA
>JAJJLC010017709.1:0-10435 GCA_023806825.1 Ophryoscolex caudatus
TTATAAACAAAAGATAAAAAAGAGAAATATATTATAATATTATATATTTATATATATATATAATAATTTTATTTATAAAGAAATTTTAAATTAATATTTTTATATTTTTAATTATTAAATTTATAATTCTATAAAATTTCAATATTTTATTATTTTTAAGAAATAATTTATTTTATTTTCATTATAAAATGATAAATATTTAATAAAATTTTCAAATAATTTATTTTAAATATATAAAATGCATTTCTGATTTAAAAAAAAATATTTTATAAATATAAAAATAAATAAATTTTATTTTTTATAAAAATCAAATTTTTTATAAATTTTAGGATTGTTAATAAGTTAATAATAATATTTTTTATTATTCCTTTATTTACCCACATATAATAATTTAATAAATATTATATTAAAAAAAAATTAATATCTTTAATGAATAAGATAATAAATTAAAAAGACTTTTTTTAATTATTAAAAAATAAAAATTATTATAAACAATTTTTTATTTTTATAAATTATCAAAAAAATATTTTTATAACCTAAAAAAAAATTATAATAAAAATTAATGGAAGAAAAACTTGAAAATAAATTAATATCTACTGAAGATAGAGATCCTGATTTAGATGATGAAAAAATAAAAAAAATAGTTAAAAAATATGGTTCAGGGGAAAAAGATCCTTTTACTTCTGCTAATTATTTTTCCAGATTTTTCCTTTATTGGGCTTATAAAGTAATAAAATTAGGGAATATAATTTCTTTAAAATCTGAATATCTAGGAAAATTAGAAGGAAAATACTCTAGTGTTTCTTACTTGAAAAGCATAAAAAATATTTGGGAATCTAAAGGTTATAAATTTAGAAAAACACTTCCTTTGATACAAGCGGGATTTCGTTCAAATATGAGTTATTTAATAATTGTATTAATTCTTTCTTTGGTTAAAACATTAATTAATTTATGGAGCATTGACTTATTTAGGGAATACATGAGAAGATTTGGTATGAATCAAGAACAAGTAGAAAAAGATAAAAGTATTTATAAAATTTTAAGTCTTAATCAAATAGGCTATATTTGTTTAGGAATAAAACTTTTTGAAATATTTTTTACAAGAAGATGTAATGAATATCAAACATTTATGGCTTTCAAAAGTGGTTCAGAATTTCAGTGTTTATTATTTGAAAAATTATTAAAGGTTTCTCCTTCTTCAATGAAAGAAAGAGCAGAAACTGGAGAAGTTATCAATTTTTTGCAAATAGATTCTTTTAGATTAACATTTTTGATGATGAGTTGTCAGGAAATTTTAACTATTCCAACAACATTATTTGGATATGGCTATATGTTATTTAAGTTTTTTGGATTTAGTTTTATTTTTGGGATTTTGACTTTGCTTTTATTTATGATTATTAATGTTTTATTTATGAAAAAATTTAAAGTGCTATTTGGAAAGCAAATGATGCTAAAAGATAAAAGAATGAAAGTAATAACTGAAACATTTAATAATATAAAAATATTAAAATTATATGCATGGGAAGATGAATTTAAAAATAAAATTAATAATTCAAGGGAAAATGAATTACAATGTATTATTGAAGGCTTTAATGCACATAATTTAAATAATACAATTCAATGGTTTGCTCCTGTTGCTACTAGTGTTGTGTCAATAGGGGCATATCAATATTTTCATGATACTCTAAAAATAGAAGATATTATGACTTCATTACCTGTTTTTTTTCATAACAGAAAAAATTTTTTCTTTAAATAAATTAGAAAAAAACTCATTATATATCAATAATATAATAGATTAAGAATTTTTAATTCAATTCAATGGCCAATAAGAATGATACCTGGTATAATTAATAATTTTAATGAAGTAAGTATTTCTATGAAAAGAATACAAAAATATTTGTTTCAAGATGAAATAAATCCTGGAAATATTATAAGGAAAGATAAATATATGGATTTAAATAATTTAAGTATAAAAATAGTAAATGGTAATTATAGTTGGGGAGTTCCTCCAACTTCTCTTGCTGAAATTAAAATGCAAGATTTAAAAGCAAGAGGAATTACTTTTGATAGATTTAAAAAATTTGATAAAGGAAAAAATCTTAAACCTAAAAAAAAAGAAAATTTACCTCAAATTGAATTATAATATAATCCAAATATAACATAATATTAAAATTTTTTAAATAAAAAATTTGATAAATATATTAAATAAAATGCTAAATAAAATTAGGAATTTTGAATTTTCTCTTATTATTATGGCTTTTTTATAATTTAAACTAGCTTTAATTTTAATTTTAATATCTGAGCAATTTTTATAAATATTTTTGATTGAAAATTACATTTTTCATTATATTTATTCCTCCAATAGAAAAATCTACCCAAAAAATTGTTTGGAAAAAAAAGTATTTTAAAAGTCAATTTAATAAGGTAGCATATAAACCAGGGGAATTATTCTGTGAAATATAATATTTATTGTAAAAAAATTAGTTTAATTATTTTTAATTAATATCAAGATTTATATTGCTGATAAATCACATTTTTTATTAATTTATATTAATATTTTATAAATAAATATTTAATTAACTATATTTTTTTGAAAATTGTTTTAATTGAGCGGAAGTTCAGGGATAATAGAAGAGAGTTTATAGTTAATATAAAAATTATAAAATATTTGTAAAAATAATTCATAATTTCTTCCTATTATTCATGTTTAAGTTTTAAGATTTCATATTTTAAACCAATCTCAAATTATAATATCCTATATATAAATGGATCCCTATTTCATAACATATAAAGAAGATAATCCCGTTTTTTACAATATCAAATTAAAATTATATTAAACCCTAAAATTTTGAGTGATTTATATTTTAAGATTTTAAGTAAAAATAAATCATATAAGAAAAAATATTATAATTCAATTATTTCATATTAAATAAAAAGATTTTCTAAAATTAAATATCTTTCTTGATTTTGAATTTATTTTTTAATTCTTTATTTTAAGTAAAAAATAGAACAAATTTTTAATTTAAAATAAATGAATTTTCAACTATTATTTAGTTTAAAGCATTGAGATATGATATACCAAATAATTATTTTGAAATTTTTTCAATTTATAGAATAAAAATTTTAAGATAAAAATTATTTTATAAATATCTAAAGAATTTGATTTATTAAAACTAAAAATTTCATTTCCTACATTTATTGAAATTAAAAAAAATTAAAAAATTTAATTCAATACTTAATTATAAAAATAGTTTCCTCTATTTTAAAAAATTTTTGAATTAAAAAAATTTTGAGTAAATTCTACAGTTAATTAAAAAATATTGCAAATAATTTTATTTGGTAATGAATATAAAATAAAATATTAAAAAAGGAAAAAGAAAATAGATCATCATTTAAGTTCAAAAATTGGAGAAAATGGTTTTGAAAGTGATAGTTCTCAAAAAACAAATGATATATCATTTATAAGTACAGACTCTAGTCCAAAAAAGAAATTAATTAATAAAATAAATAGTATTGAAGGTGGATTAGGTTTTGATTTTCTAGGAAAAAAAGAAAAAAAGAAAATAAATCCATTAGAACCAATTTTAAAAAATATTAATTGTGAAATAAAAAAAGGAGAATTTGTTTGTATAATAGGAGAAGTAGGATGTGGTAAAAGCTCTTTATTACAAGCACTATTAAATAGCATGCTACCTTTATCAGGAAATTCAAAATTATATGTAAATGGTTCCATTTCTTATGTATCTCAAATACCTTGGATTCGTAGTGCAACAATAAGAGATAATATTTTATTCTATCAGCCATATGATGAAGAAAGATATAAAAAAATAATTAATTTATCAGAATTAAAACAAGATATAGACATTTTTGAAGCTGGGGATCTTACAGAAATAGGAGAAAAAGGAATAAATTTATCAGGGGGACAAAAAGCTAGAGTATCAATAGCAAGGGCTTTATATTGTGAAAAAGATATATATATTTTTGATGATCCTATCAGTGCCTTAGATGCAAATGTTGGAATGAAAGTTATGAAAAATTGTATAATTAAATATTTATCAAATAAAACTAGAATTTTAGTTACACATGCTTTACAATATGTTTCCTTTGCTGATAGAATTATTTATATGAATAAAGGAGAAATTAAATGGATTGGAACATATGAAGAAATTAAAGAACAAGATTTTTTTAAATCATTTTATGAAAAAATGAATAAGGAAAACAAAGAAGAAGGGCCTATGCTAAAAAGAAAATCAAGCAAAGAAAAAAGAGAAGAATTTTTAAAAAGTAAATCAAGTGATGAAATGGAGGAACAATCAGGAAAAAATGACAATAAGGAGTTAAATAAAGGTATCATAAAAAAAATCATAAAAGAAGAAGGCAAAGAACAAGGAGAAGTTAAATTATCAGTATATAAAGATTTTCTAATAAAAATTGGAGGTATCTCTACAATAATAATAATTCTAATTTTAATGATAATTATGGATTTGTCTCGCTCAGCCCAAGATTTGTGGCTGGGATATTGGACAGAAAATCAAGAAAAATCAAAAAATAAAATTTATTTTTTAATATTCACATTATTTGGTGTTATAGGATGTGCTTTTACTTATTGCAAAGTTAAAATTCAATCAAATTGTAATATCAGAGCATCTAGAACTGTTCATAAAGAAATGATAGAAAGCTTAATCAGAGCTCCAATTCCAACTTTTCATGAAATTGTCCCAAAAGGACAAATATTGAATAGATTTAGTAGTGATATAAACTCTGTTGATAGAGGTGGTATGGATAGCTTTTTAAATATTTTAACTACTGCTATTTCCTTTGTGACTTGTATTGGAATTTGTGGATATTATGAACCTTATAGTTTATTAACAATTCCTATCATATTATTTGTTGGGATAAAAATAAGTAATTTTTATAGAAAATCTTCTAGAGAATTAAAAAGGATTGAAAGTCAGAAAATTTCACCAGTACTTAATTTATGTAATGAAGTAATTCCAGGAACAACTACTATAAGAGCATTTGATTTTCAACAAAAATATTTATCTTTATTTCATGAAAATGTTGATGAGCATCTAAAATTTAGAATAATAAATAATGGATGCAATCAATGGTTTGATATGAATTTAGATTTAGTTTCATTTAGTTTTGTCGCATTTTTAATTTCTTTTACAATTTTTTTTAAAAATAAATTTAGTGCATCAGCAGTAGCTATTATTTATACATATTGTGATAAAATGAAAAATAATTTAATTAGAGGTTTACATACTTTAACATGGTATGAGAATTCAATGATAGGATATGAAAGATGTATTGAATTTACAAAATGCCCAAGTGAAGCCCCTCTTAAAAAAGTTGGAGACGAATCACTAGAAAATTGGCCAAATAAAGGCCAAATTGAATTTATTAATTTTAGTGTGAAATATAGGCCAGATACTGAAATTGTTTTAAAAAATATAAGTTTTAAAATTGAAGGTAAAGAAAAAGTAGGAATAGTTGGTAGAACTGGAAGTGGAAAGAGTACTATTACTTTATGTCTTTTTAGAATTTTAGAACCCTTAGAAGGAAAAATTCTTATCGATGATATTGATATAAATTCCATAGGATTAAATAAATTAAGAAATAATTTAACTATTATTCCACAAGATCCAGCACTATTTGGAGGTAGTTTAAGATATAATATTGATCCACTTGAAAAAAGCACTGATAATGAAATTATTCATGTTTTGGAAAAAATTGGATTTGATTATATAGTTAAAAGGAATAATAAAGGATTAAATCAAGAAATTGCGGAAGGAGGTAGTAATTTAAGTGTTGGTGAAAAACAATTAATATGCATAACTAGAGCAATATTAAGAAAAAGTAAAATTATTATAATGGATGAAGCCACAGCTAGTATTGATTATAAAACAGAGGAAATAATCCAAAAAGCAATTAGTGAGTTATTAAATGATAGTACTTTTATTACTATTGCCCATAGAATTAAAACAATTATAAATTATGATAGAATCATTACTTTAGATAATGGGCAAATTGTTGATTTTGATACTCCTAAAAATTTACTTAAAGATAAGACAAGTCTTTTTTATGAATTATATTCCAAATCTTCTCTTTAAATTCTTCTCTTATTTAGAAATTATGATTAGTATAAGATTCAATTAAAATAAAAGAATATTCCCTATATCAAATAGTAAGATTATGGATTAACAGATTTAAAATTTTTATTTTATTATTATATAATGTGTACCAAATTTTTTAGATTAAAATTAATTATTTTTTTGATATATAAAAAATGGTGAAAAAATATTTAGTAATATTGTAGAAACTCAAAGGGACAATTTACAAGTAATAGTAGTCTATACATACCTTTTTACCAGGCTTTATTGGTTTATATAAGATGCTAATTATTGGCCTTTTGATATTTCCTTGGTATGTCATTTTAAGTAAAGTGAAACACCAAATAGTTGTCCCCACAAAATAGTATCCCTCATCAAAAAAAATTTTACTAGATAGTCCCCCCCAAAAAAAAAATTTTTTTTATCTTTCAGATATGTACCATTAAATATATACTAAGATAATTTTAAATTTCAAATATTATAATTAAAAAGCAAAATGAATTGCCTTAAAACATAAAATAATAGTCTCCCTCAAAAAAAAAATTTGTTCTGGGATGGGGGGATGCTACTACATGCTTTACTGTAATAAAAATTTTTCAAATATTTTATTTAGAAATTTATTAAAAGGAAGCTATTTCACTCCAAAATGCATAGAATGTCTTGTATATCAAAATCTAAATGGTAGAATGTCACTTAAATAATTAAAATATTAAATATATGTATATATTATTTTAAACATTATTTATTTTTTAAAATAATTTTATGTATTGATTATAAATATTAAAATAAACATTCCTAAAATCATTGCATATAAACTAGTCGTTGAATAAAGATTATATCCCCATAATCTCTAAAGATTATAGTATTATATATAAATAATAACAAATAAATTATATGCAATGCAGTGATAAACAATAGATTTATTATTTTTCTTCAATTGGTCTCAGGTTAGGTTTGAATAGGGGTTAGCTGGTCTATTGAGGTCTCAAAAAGATTAGGAATTCCTTCTTCTTGTGCATTGTAAGGTAATGAGGTGATGAATTCCAGTATGGATTCTCAAGTAATTATTATTTTACTACTGAAACTTCTTTCTGATATACTAATATCATCCATTAATTTTAACTCTAACTGTTGATTATTCTTTCTTTTTTCTTCACAGTTGGAAATTTATATGGTTTATTTAAAAATAAAATTATAAATGTCCTCTTTTTCTTTTTCATCTTCTTTAATATCCTTTTCCTCCTTTTCGTCTTCTTTAATATTATTATCATTTGTATTTATTTCCTCTTCTTTTATTTCTCTATTTATTTCCTCTTTTTTATCTTCTTTTTTACCTTCCTTTTTTTTATCTTCTAAAGGATTTCCTTTTCTATCTCTTTTTCTGGGTAATATTTTATTTTCTTCATTTTTCTATGCTTGGCTTCTAGTAATCATTTAAAATATATATTTATGATTTTACAATTATTTTTTTGATTTGGGATTGGATATTAGGAATGTGGATTTGGCATTTGCAAAATATATGATATTTAATTTTATTTTTTAATATATATAAAAATTTCTAATTTCAACTTTTTTTGCCCATTTTCCTTTTTAGGAAAAAAGCAAAAAAAAATAAAATGAGGAAGGAATTAAAAATTAAATATAGAGATTTTACTTAGGTTCTAACTTGAAATTAAAACTCACCTAGTAAGGAAGAGATAGGCATTCAAACCCTTTGAATTTAACATAATTTTTTCTAAATTTCATCCTCCTCCTATTTTCGGGTTTTTTGTTTTTCCAATTTTCCTCAAAAAATAAGATGAGGAATTAAAATCTAATTACATTCTGTTAATTTATATTACCTCTGTTATAAGCACCTTAAATATTACCCCATGTTATTCTGCTGTTTTTTTGTAACTTAATCATTTTGATCCAAAATTTTGGGGATTGGTGCCATTTTTGCCTTTTTCCCCAGATGTCAAAAAAATTAGACCTATGACCATAAGAAAATATGGTAACTAATTAAGGAGGGGAAGGTCCTCAAAATAAGTGGCCACTTTGCACAGCCCCTTGTTGGATTAGATTTTGAGGAACTTAGGGAAAAAGAGACTTTTTTGGAAATGGCCCAACTTTTCTTCTTTTTTCCTCAAAATCTATGAATACAGTAATAGGGTTCAGGATGATTTTTTTGTCATTTGGGCTTACCTACCAAAGTTACCAGATATCTGGGGGACCCAGTTTAGAACCCCTCAAACCTGAAGGCACTTTTATACATTAATGGGATTTTTGGGCTTTTTTTAGGCCTTAGGTACAAAAAGTGGGAGGAATGGGGATAACTTTTGTAAGCCTAAATCAAAAATAGTCCAGTATTCAAGAATATTCCAAGAAATCCCAGTCCTTCCCTATCCTTTAAGCTATTAGCCTAAAGTTAAAAGTAAAGAAAATTATTCCCCATTTTAATGGAATTTACTTAATTTTTTTTGGAATTTTTGTTGATAAAAAAATGGGGATTGAGAGGAGAAACATATATGTAGGTGTGAGATAAGGGGTGGGGATTTCTATGATATCAAAATCCCCAAGTATTCCCTAATATTTTTTTAATGTAAATTAAATTTGAACTAAAAAATTTGGAACATATTATATTATTAATATCAAAAAATTTAAGAATACAGAAAAATTCATTATAATAACCATTAAAATATTATCCTTAATTTTTAAAATATCAGAATTCTATTTTATAGTAAATCCTTTAAAATTCCAATTTTTATTGGAATATTTTCCCTAAATTCATTTCCAAAAAAAATATTATCCAAAGAGAATAGTATAAATTTTATGGTATTGGGAATATTAAAATTTTTTATTATTTTTTTATCCTTTTATCTTAATAAAAATTTTTTCATGATATTTATTTAAAATTAGCCTCCACAACTATAATGAAGAGAAATATTAATATTTTTGAATATAATTTTTTTTATTGTTCCAGCCCATAAGCTCTACCCCCCTTGACTAGAAGGAAGCCTCCTAGTCTGAATAAAACAGGGTGGTGCTTCTGGACTAAGGGAGGTGGTTTATCTGGAATAAATATGAAAACCCATCAGTTATTAACATATTCTCACAAAATTTTAAAATTATAATGTTATCCCCTCATTAAATTGTTATAATTTAAAATAAAATAAATAAATATTTTCTAATCTAATATTTATTATAGAATAATATAAATAAATTTATATTTTTATATTTTTTTATTTATTTAGGGAATTCTCTTCATAAATAATTATCAACTTCTTTTAAACCATCCAAAGTAGTCATTTAAGATTCCCCTTTTTTAAAGATATCAAAGATTTCATAATGGCAACAATAAATTCACTTAGTTAATTATTATATTCACAAATAATTTTAACAGAGATATTTATTAATTTCTTATGTTTTTTAAATTTCCTTTTTTTTAGAATTCTACCTTTATTAATATGATCTCTATTATAATCAATAACATAGGATTTATTAAATTCTATTAAATCATAATTCTGACTTTTTTTAGATAAAGTTTTAATTATTTCATTATTTATATCACTTATTTCATTCATATCTTCTATATCTCTTATATCTTTTGGGATCCTTTTTGTGATTGAAAGAATTTTGTTATTATGAATTTCTTTTTAATTAAATAATTCACCTTCTAACAAGGAATTATCCTTGTTTTTAATATATTCAATATAAAGATACTTTCTAATTTCTTTATGGGTAACTTTGCAAACACCATTTATTTGTGGGTGATAGGGTGAAGAATATATTAGGGCTATCTTATTATTGTTACAATAAGTCTCCAATGTCCTATTTTTAAATTCCTTTCCATTATCAACTTGTAATATTTTGCATTTACCAAAATTTTCTATATAGATTTCTATTTTTTTTAAAACTTCATTGGCTTCTTTTTTTTAATAGATAACCATTATACAATTTGCTAAAATGATCAATTTATCTAATACATAGCTTAACCCAGCTTCCTCTTTTATTTCATTGCATAAATACCTTAAGTCTGCAACATATCTAAAACTAGGCCCATTAACCAATATAATTCTTTGTTTTTTTATAAGCTTTTAAATTTAAATGTTTTATTTCATATTTGCATTTTTTTATAATATTTGCAATGTCCCTATTCATCCCATAGCAATATCATAAATTATTATGTAATATATTAATAACAACTTCCCTTCTACAGTGATTATTATTATGGGCTTATTTAACCAAAATTTCTTTTTCATGAATATAGGGTATTTTATAAGCTATTTCTTTTTCATTATCTTTGGTTAAAGGATTTATTTTTGTTAATCTATTATTTTTAT
>JAJJLC010017710.1:0-10388 GCA_023806825.1 Ophryoscolex caudatus
AGGATGTAATTTAATGTGATTATATATATACTTCTCTTCTTCATTCATATAAAATATGTTCATTTTATTTTTTATATTTTTCAAAAAAATTCAAATTTTTTATTAACTCTTTATTCTCTATTCAATAGTTCCCTAATATATGAAGGATCAAAATAAAATTAGAAAATTTGGAGCATATCAGGTTAAAAATTCCTCCAACAACAAAAATTTAATATTAGAAGATTAACCTATATCAAATGATAGAATTCAATGGTCTAAGCAACTTTTGTAATTTGATTAACCATTGCTTCCCTTGTTTCATTCTTCAAATAGAAGATAATTTCAATTTTATATCTTTTTACATCTTAAATTTTGATCATGAATATCTCATATTCTATCCAAGAGAATAAAATAAGAAGGGTTTCATTTGAAAATATCACATACACCAACTTTTTTATTCTTGTCATTATATGTATTCTTGTTAAGTTTTAAGCTATTTTGAAAAAAATAAAATTTTTATCATTTACCATATTTATTATTATTTTCTAATATTTTAAAAGATTTTAAAATAATTAATTTTTGATATTGGCCAATATTCATCTAAAGGCAGGAATAGGGTTTAAATATTAGATATAAGTCCCTTTAATTATAATCCCAAATAACCATTATAATAATTAAATTATTTTAAAAATTTGAAAAAAATAATTTGAATTCTGCAAAATAAAAGTATAAAAAAATATCTAAAGATAAGTGAATTTTAATTAAATATATATTTAGCCTGTTAAGTTCCAGATTTTCTGGATATTTTTAATTCTGTATATATTCGGGAGTATATGAATGGAAAATAAAGAGTTAATTGAAAAATACCAAAAAATTCTTTAGAGAGTTAGGAGTTTCTAAGACAAGTGGCTAATATTTAGAAAAAAAGGAAATAACTTAAATCCCACATTTTAGAAGTTCAAAAATACCATAAAAAACATAAGAATTATTGAAAAATTGGAAGAAAACAAAACAACAAATGAAATGACATAACAAAGAATTTCAAAAATAATTAATGCTGAATTTATAAAAGATTGAAAATTTTAAATGAAAAAGGAAAATATCTATCAATTGTATATAAACATCTTCACAATCTTATATAAGATATTGTGAAAATCAGAAAAATCAAGAAGGTTTTTTTCCTGGAAAAAAAACAATGAAGATGAATTATAACTAACAATTTTAAAAAATGTAACAGGAAATGTTATTTTTAATCCACTAAATTCTAATTGATTTGCTCAATTATATTGATGAATCAATAAGATTAAATAAGACAAATCTAGAAAAATTAAAGAAAAGGAAGTAGATGTTTAGATAATTTTTTTATTTGATGAAAATGAATTTTGTTATATGTAACCATTACTATATTATGAATTAGACATAAAAATTAAGAAATTTGATATCTAAACAAATGTAGTTTCTTCATACTAAAGACATGAAAACAAACACTTTCAAATAAATTATTAAAAAAATAAATGGTTTAAAAATCCCACCAATTTATCACATTTATCTAGTCAAAAGAAAGATTAAAGAAAATAATAAAGAATAGAGTTAAAAGAAAAGAAAAAAACTCAGGAAGAATTAAAAAAATTATATGTTAGCAGAATGGAATCGGGTGCTTCAAATCCTTACAGAAAAAGTTACCCGAAACTACATTAAAAAATATTAGAATTGGATAGTAAAAGATTTCAACAAGAGCTCTTAAAAGAAATAAAAATAGAGAAAATGGGAAAGGATATTTTTAACAAAAAAAATTTTAAATAATAAATATATATAATGATATCAACTTCTCAAAAAAAAAAATAAAAAAATAATTTTTTTAAAAAAAGTTTAAGGAAAAGTTTCAAAATATTTTAAAAACAAAATAGATGAAATTCACTCCCAAAAAAAAGGATAGGTTTAAAAAAAGATAAAAAAAATAATTATTTAATATAATAAAAAAAATCAAAAAGAAATTACTTAATTAATTAAAAAAATTGAAGATATGAATCTAATTTAATATATGAATTATATTAACAATGAAAATGATAAAGAAAAATAAAGAAGATGAAAATGATAAAGAATCAACTATAGATAAACCATTAAAAAATATTAAAATTATATAAATAAAAATTATAGAGATTTAATATTAATTAATGTTTTAAATAAATTACAAATGAATTTACCATTAAATTTTAAATAATTTTTTAAATTTAAATAAAATTTAGTTAAAAAATTTAATAAAAAAAAATATATAATAAATAAAAAATAATTATTAAATGAGGACTAGGTAATTTATCATTAAATTTTTTTTATTTATTTTCTAATTAAATTTTTTGCCTTTATATCCCATTTTTGGTTAATAGAAAAAAATAAATATAAAGAATTAAGAAATAAACTTATATTTATAATCAATATCCATGAATAATCAAAATAATTTAAGATAAATACTTAACTGATTTAATAACTTGTTTTATTTCAATATTTCTTTTTCCTTTCAATTACTTTTTATATGTTTTTTGTTTTTTAATAAAAAGTATTTTTCTATTTTCAATAACTTTTTTCCTATCTTTTGATAGTATATCAAAAAATAGGAAATAAGAAAAATACAAATAATAAAATTTTATGGAGTTATAGAACTGTTGATCCTTTTATTAACTTATTTGGGTTTGGGATTCATATTTAATCATTTCATTGCTTCTTTAGGGTAAGACTCCAAAAAAAAATTCACAAAATTTTTTAATTTTCTGAAAAAAAATGACAATCTAAATATGAATAAACATAAGTTCAACCTCAAATTTTGATGACTGGAATTTAAACTATATTTGATTATTTTATCTCTTCATCTCTGATGTTCACCTTTTCATTTAAAAATGCCTCAATTTTATTGAAAAGTTTGGAAACTTTTAAAATTAATTTCAAAAAAGACTTCTACCTACCAAAGATAAAATTTTTTAGGGAAAATAAATAATCATAGAAATTTTTTTAGTTTTCTTTAAAATATCCTTTTTTAAAAATGAAATTCATAGAAATTTTTTGGATGGTAAAAGGAACAAGGAACCAAAAATTAGAATTTTTTAAATTTTTTAAAAGTTATATAATGAATGATTTCTTTTAAGATATTTTTTTTTGGATTAAATCAAATTTAGAAAACAAAATTAGGATTATGGAATGAAAGGTGATTAGGGCATAAAAAAAAGAGAAAGGTAATCTAATATATAAGCACTTCTTAACATTCAAATCAATAAATTTTTTTTATTAAATTTTTTCAAAATTTAAAATTAAACTAAACTGACTATAAATATTATTATTATATTTACTTATTTTTCTCCTGCTTTTTGGTGGAATTTGAGTAACAAAAATAGTTTGTGAGGACAAACTCCTTGAATGAGCTTCATATTTTATTTTTTTGTTTAAATTCCTGAGGGGAATAACTTGAAAAAAAGAATTAGCTGGATTTTTTTTTTCTTGCAAAGTTATTAGATTCTTTAGATATTCATATTGAGTTTGGCCATTATTAATTTTTTTGGAAAGTTTACCTATAGCTAGAATACGCCAAAATCCACGACTATGAGTTATTAATGTATTTAATAGATTTGGATAATTATAATTCAACATTTTTTATATTACATTTTTTTTAAGTTTTTTTCTTAATTAAAAGGAGAATATGTTAATTATAAATGAATAATCATTTAAGATATCTATTAAGATAAATGATTAATTTTATTTATTATTATTTTTTTTCATTTTTAACTAAAATAAAATACCTTAAACCTCAGATTATATTCCTAAAAAAATTATCTTTAAATTTTAATCTAATACATTCCATTTTGTCTAGTCAATACATAATAAAAAAAGATTAATAAAATTATACCTATATTATTAAAAATAAACTGGATATCTTTAATGAATTTGAAACTCTAATTTGTCACTCTATTTTGTTCTAAACAATTTTAAAAAAATGTTAGAAGAGGATTAATTTGATATTTACGTATTAAATAAAATTTAAGTTTTTTAAATATATATATTTCATAAATTTGAATCATTATAGAAATATTAAAAAATTAATTAAAATAAATATTTTAGCAATTATATGCATTTCTATATTTAATTTATACTTTTTAGTTAAATATGAATTTATCATAATTATGTGTTTCAAAAGAATAATACTTGAAAAATTTAAATAAAATTAAATATAATATTAAATAAATAATCAGGTATCAGGAATAATAATACTAATTCAAAAGAAAGTTAGAGTTTCAAATGAATTAAAATATTACTTAATAATAAATATTAAAAATTTTCTTTAAATTAGATGAATGAAAAATCAACAAGAGATAAAAAAATTACCCTTAATAGCTTTAAATACCCCTAAAATAAATTATACTTCCCTCTTTTTTGTTTATTCATCCTAAATATAAAAAATTTAAGCATTCCATATATTGCAATACCCTTTTTCAAAAAAAAATCCCTTTTTAATAATATGGCATTCTTATTTTAGAATTATAAATCACTTTAATAAAATATATCATCAAAAATAATAAAAATATAATTATTGACTCTTTATCTCACTTTTATAAGATTGAAAATTTTTCATTTTAATTGAATCAGTTTCCATCCAATTTAATTTAGTAAGGCAAAGAATTAGATTTTTAAAATGAATATAAAATCTTAGTATTTAGCATGGAAATATCTAAAAAAAGAGAAGAATATTTTTTTAAATGTGATTTCTAAATTTAATTAGGGGAATTAAAAATACTTATTTTAATTTGATATTTTAGTTAATTTAAATTAATTTTTTTAAAATCTAAATGCTTAAATAAAATATTTTCTTAATCAAATTTAAAAAAGATTAAAAAATTTACAATATTATGATAATTATTACTCTAATAAAATTATTTTTAAAAATTTTAAAAAAAAATCACAAAAAAATAGTCATATATCTCTTGAAATTAATGACCTGATTTTATATAAGGAAATGCCTTATTTTTAAAATAATTCTATAAACATTAAATAAAATTTGTTAAATTAAAGATAAAAATTTTTATATAACAACAAAAATAATAAGAATAAAATAAAAAATAAAAAATTTATTCCATTAATTTAAACTTTCCCTCTTAAGAAGGATAATTATTTTCATAGAGTTCTATAATTACCGTATTTTTCTAATTTGAGTGGCACCCTTTTTTTTCAAAAAAAGGGGCTGTGTGGCTATAATTATAAGAATTTAAAAAAAAATTTAAAAAAATTATTCAATTTTTATTATATAAAATAGGGTTTCTCTATTTCCAACTTAGATACTTAAATTAAATAGTTATAATTTATGTATAATAATTAAATTTAATAACTTTTAACCATATTTATACATTTAAAAATAAATGAAGAGTAATTTATTAACCTGTTAATGCTTAGCATTTATTTTTTATTTTATTGTATTTATAATATTAGTAAAATAAAGCTCTCTAAATTTTAATCAAAAAAAAATGTCGTTCTATTTATACTAAAATTCAGAAAAAAATTTTTAAAAAAAAAGTGAGGTGTAGCTGTAATTGCACTGTCTCTCAAATTAGAAAAATATTGTAATTATTTCCTCATAATTTCTTAAAATTTTAATACAATGAATTATTTTGAAAATGCAACATTAAACTCATTAATTATGTTCTCCCTTGAAAAATAAATTTTTTATTAACTTAAACTCTTTAATTTTTAACCTTTATTTATATAAAAATTGACCTCACTCTTAAATGAGGGAGTCACAATTTATCGGGTTATTTTATTCATTATATAAATGAAACTTTTTTAAAAAATTTTATTTAATGAAAGAGCCAAAACCCCTAATCAATAATTTCCTAAATTTAGGTTTCATTAATTTTAAGAGGAATATAAATACTAGTAAAAATGAAATAAATAAATTAATGATATTTAAAAATTTAATATTTAAAAAGTTTATAGTAATTATCTGAATATCATAATTAAATAGTAAGAGCCTTTCTTTATTTGAAAGGAGAAAATTTTTCTCATTTTCTATTATTTGAAAAATCCAATTCTTATTAATTTTAATAATTTTATTATTATAGTAAAAGACACCTTATAACCCCTTGAACCCTCATATTTTTTTGGAAATTTTCTATAGAATTTTATAAGAAGTAAAATTGGAATTGAATAAATAAAAAAAAGAAGATAAATCACCAACCATGAAAACTGATTTTTTGGTTTATTTTATATGAGGGGGCAAAAAGGGGTAAAAACTAAATTGAATAAAATATAAAAAATTATATGGGTGTCATAAACTGTCTTTTATATTATTAGTTTTGTGAAAATTGCAAAAAGATTTATCAAATAAATTTTCTTGAATAAGTTTATTAATATGGTTTTTATTAGAGATTATTATTTTTTTATAATCATTAGTTAAATAATTTTTATAAATATATAACATTTGGTTTATAAAATTATTTTTGTCAATTATTACTGGATTATTATTATTATTCTTAGTTGTATAAGGACTATTCTTATTCATTTGTGTACTTTTCTTATAATATATTCTTTTATTTCTATAAATTTTGCATAGTATTTCAATCATATTATCTAATATTTTTTTTATTTTATTATCAAAAAAAGAAATTCTTTTTTTATAAAAAGAATCTTTTAAAGTAATAGTTTTATTTTTTTCTTTATTAAAAAATATAAATATTTTATTCAATATATTTATTATAATTTCATCACTTAATTTTTCATTTGAACTTAATTCTAAACTTTTTATCTCTTTACAATTATTTATTAGATTTGAGTATGTCAAATTATTATTAAAATTATTTTTGCCTATTTCTGTATTTAAATAAAAATTGGCTAGTTCTTTGGAAAAATTAATTAATCTTTTTTTAGGGCGAGCATTTTCATTTAAATTATAATAGTGATTTAAAGTCTTTATATTTTTCCTTTTTTTTAAACCACTATTTTTAACATAATAATTATTCCCATTATTATAACTATTACTTATATAATAATTAAAATTTTTATTTTTACAACTATTTATCAAATTATGAATACTTCTATTATGATTAGTGATATTATTATTAGAATTATTTTCATAAGTATTATTTTGATTTATATTTCCATAATTAATCATACTTATATGCTTATCTATTTTATTTTTACAATTTTTATATTCATATATTTTATCACAACTTATCTTTTTTGATTTTTTTGAATGATTATCTTTTGAATGATTATTTAATATTTTTGGTGGACTTGTCAATTGTTTCTTTATAATTTTTCTAAATTTATTACCAGTATTACTTACTTCAGTTGAATCATATACAAAATTATGAATATTATTTTTTATTAATCTATTATTATGGTAGCTATATTCATTAATTGTATTTATATTATTTATTTTGTTATTTGAAACATGATTACTTATCACATTATTAGTTAAAATTTTTTTTATTCTTTTTTTTTTATCCATTAGAACATTTCTATCTGAAGATTTTTTTAAAGTTAAATTAGTTTCACTATTTTTTATAATTATAATATTATTGCTATTATTTATTATACTTTTTTGTCGTAAAGAATCACTGTTATTAATTATTTTTAAGGATCTTAATATTTTTTTATTATCATTAACATTATTATCTTTAAAAATTTTATTCCTCATTGAATAATTTATTTTATTAGCTATATTATTATGTTTATTTTTTTTAAAATTAGATTTACTTAATAATAATCTAAAATTTGATTTTTTTAAATTTAAATCAGCTATTTCAGATAGAGATTTACTTTCCTGATTATTTTCATTTATTTTATTGAAATAATTATCTTTTTTTGAAAAAATATTTCTACTTTCATTACCTATAGTTGATAAGATCCATTTAGAAATAATATTATCAAAATAATTTTGTGAAAATAAATTTTTTTTTATTGGGGATTGACAAGACTTTAAACTCCAATAGTTTCCTTTTTTTCTTTCATTTATATTTGGAGTAACTGATTTATTTGATATATATTGCTTTTTAAAAGGAAGTGAAAATCTTTTTGCTTTTTCTTTTAATAATTCATTTATTTTCACTTTTATAATATTATTTTTTTTTTTGGTACTTATTCTTTTTTTACTTTTTGATTTAGAACTTAATTTTTTATTTTTCTTTTTTACTCTTCCTAATGATTTACTTTTTGGAGTCATTTTACTTATTTGATAATATTTAATATTACCCTTATTATTATAAATTTTATTACTTTTATTTAAAGGTACTTGATTTGAAGATAAATTTGGATTTGAAAAAAAATAGTGTCTATTCAAAGAATATGTATAATTATTATTTTTATTAGAATCATTAGTCTGATTAATAGTTTTATTGTTTCTAAAATTATTTATTTTATTATTTTCAATATAATTATTAAAATTAGTATTTATAATTTGATTATTATTTATTTTGCATTCTTCATTTATACGTATATTATTAAAAAACTCTTTATTACATAAACTATTTGGATCAGTATCTATATTTCTTGATATCTCATTATTATTATCCAAAGTATTTATTTCTTTTATTTTCATAGTCATAATTTTTGTAAAATTTGAATTTTTTTTAATATTTCTATTATTGTGATTAAGCTTACTTAAATTATAGAAACTATTTTTTATTAAATTATATAATTTATTAATATCTTTATCATTATTTTTTTTATTTTTTTTTGGTAATGTAATTTCATTTTTTTTCATCTTGTTTAAAACTATATCTTCATTAATTTTATTTTCATATTTATTATTCTCTAAATTATTTGTATTCATATCACTATTCTGCTTTAATGTTTTATTTTTATGTAAAGTAAAATTTTTTTTTATAGGTTCACTATTTGTATTGTAATATTTTTTATTATTTAATACAGATGTACCATTATCCATAAATTCATCTTCAAATTCTTTAATACTTTTATACATTTCATTATCTATATTTATATATTTTTCTCCCAAAAAATTATAATCTAAATTGTCATTATTATTGAGATTATCATTATCAATACTTTCAGCATTTATATCCAATGATTTTTTATCATTACTATGATTTTGTTCACTATTTTCCTCTTTTTCATAATTTTCAATCTTATTTTTTACTTTTTGTGAAATAGACACTTCTTTATCCCATATTGATATATAAGCACTATTATTTTTATCATTGCAATTTTCAATAACATTCTTATTAGTATTATTCTGAATATCTGAGTTTACCGAAAATATATTATTAGTACTTCCATTAGATATTATATTAAAACTGTTGTTATTATCAACATTATTTTGACATAAATTTATTTTTATTTTTTGAAAATTTTCATTTATCTCTTTTTGTTTTGGAGATATTGGATTTATTTTTAAAGGCTTTTTTGAAAAACTATTTATACCTTTAATTTGTTGATAATTTTCCAAATTTTTATTTTCGATATTTTCTATATTTTTAATATTTGTATTAATATAGGTATTTTTATAATTATTATTATTATATGTATCAATTTTGTTTGAAATATCTTTTATAGTATTAAAACTATTCTGTTTTATCCTTTCACCTATATTTTTAATATTTTTTTTATTTATTCCATTTTTTATATTATTAATATTATTAATTATATGGTTATTAATATTCTTTTCTTTTTTATTTTCAATATTAATATTATTATTAATTGAAACTTTTTGAATAGTTTCATCTTTTTTTTTAATATATAAATCTTTTGATTTACTTCTTTTAAAGTTATTTTCATTATCATTAATTTTAGTTTTTTCATTGCTTCTCATAGTACCTTCTGTTAAATATTCTTCTTCATCTTCTTCTTTTATACAATTATTATTGTTATTACATAATAATAAATTTTGTCTTATATCATTAAATTTTTTAACTATTGATTTTATATTGGCTTTAATATATTTCATTGAAGAAAAATCAAGATTATTTTCTTTACAGAAATTATAAGCTAATTCTGATGGATTGGAATTTTGATATATTTTTATTTGTTTGGATTTGCCAGAAATATCTTCTAAAGTCATTAAAAAAAATGATTGCTTTTTTTTTTTTGGATTTTTGCTTTTAGAAGAGAGGGGCAAAGATGAAAGTGAAGGTTTATGTTTATTTGAAATATTTCCATTTTTATGTAAATCATTTTGTATTTCACTATTCATTTGTTTTAGTTTTTTTGTGAAATAATTAACTTTTTATCTAACTCATAGAAGAAAAATTTTTTTTATTATTATTAATGAGCTATTTTCCAATAAATGATGATGTATCATTGAAAAAGTTAAAAATATTATTATTTTTTGCAAAGTTAATTGCTTATAATATTTTATTTAAATAATTTTTTTGAAAAATATTTATTATTAGTTTATTTAATTTATTAAGTTAAATATT
>JAJJLC010017711.1:0-10372 GCA_023806825.1 Ophryoscolex caudatus
TTTAATAATTTGAAAATAATTATAAAATATAATTAAAAATAAATGAAGTTAATTATGATAATTTTGAATATGAAGAAATTAATATTCAAAAGTAAAAAGTGAAGATTTAATAATTTTAGATTTTGAAAAAAAATGATTTTATAGAAATATTATTAAAAATATATATAGAGAATTTTATAATACTAATTCAAAAAGAAAATATAATAATTATAATTTATTTTCAACAGATTTTGATAAAATTAAGAAATTATTAGAAGATATTTTTATTAGAAATGCATGTATATTAAAAACAGATGAAATTATTAAAATGAAATATATAGGAGAAGATATATTAAATGATGGTATATTAGAATTTAATAAAAATATATATTCAGAAGATTTAAATGAAAAAGATAAAAAAGCATTTATTAAATTTTATAAAAATCATTTAGAAACAAATTTATATTCTTGTTTAGAAATTAATGAAGGACTTAAAAATATAACAAAATCTATTAATAAAAATAATAAAAAAATAAATAATAAAAATTCAATATATAATATTATAAATGAAGGAAAATTTAATTATGAAATTTATGTTAAATTAAAAGAATTTCTAAAAGAAAATAAAAATATAATAATAAGTAAAAGTGGTAATTTAATGATATATTTAGAAAATCTTTATTTTGAATTAGATATGGAAAAAAGAGAAGAATATAAAGAAAAATTAAATGAAGAAATAAAGAATAAAATTGAAAATTATTATTATAATAAAAGTGAGCAATTAATTACTTAGAACTGGAAAAGGAAATAGTATATTAATCAATCTTTTTTTAGAAGAAGTGAAATCATTAGAAGGGGAAATATATTTTCAACAACATTGAAAAATATTATTATGTATAAAAAAAGTGTTTTTACTGTCAGATTTTATGATATAAAGGAAATAGAAAATAAAATAATTATATTTCTTATAACTGTATAAATGTTATTTTTATTGCATAGAATATAAGAATAATGGAACTATATTTGAAAAAATAAAATTTAAATTATTTGAAAAATTATTAAGTTTGATATACCAATTATTGTATAGTTACTAAAACTCCTTATTATCCAAATATAATATCTAAAAATAATAAATTAGAAGTAAAAAAAAAGAGAGAAATATTAATATAAATGCAATAAAAAATTTGATAAAATATTCTTTTAATAATAATAAAATAGAAAATGATTCACAAAAAATAGAAAAAGAAATACCAAAGATGATAAACAAAAATTTATAGATAAAAATACTAAAATTTTTTTTGTAAATTTAGTTAAAATGAAAAAAGAACTTCCTTTTCCCGTTTTTAGTATTGATAAAGTTTTATCTTTTCTTTCAGAATTAGTTCCTAAAAATGATTGGGATACTCTTTTATTTGCTTACAATCAAAAAGATGAAATAAAATTCAAAGAATTACTCAAAGGAAATGCATTTTTAAGATATTATTCAGAATTAGAAAATTTAAATAATAGAAATTAGATAGAAGCCAAATAATATTTGAAAAAACTGGAGCATTTTTTCATGAATGATTCCAGGATTCCAGGATTAGATATAAGAATGGAATATTATTATAGATATTTATTTAAAGAAAAATTAAAATCTTTATATGGTTTTGATTGTGTGTAGGCAGGAAAAGTATCAAAAAAAGAAAAAGAAAAAATAAATAAAAAAGATAATAATATGAAAATATAAATTCAATAGAAATTTCAGATTTTAATAGTATAAATAAAAATGAAAAAGCTAATTTAATTGAAAAAGAAAAAAGTAAAAAATTTAATGATAAAAAGAAGGAAAAAAAAAAGAATCTAATGATGAAGAAATAAAAAATGTTGTTAAAAATAGAAATTCAATTATTAGGAGAAATTGGATGAATATTAATAAAAGTTCTCCCAGAAGCTGGGAAATAACTTTAGAATATGGAGTATTTGTTTCTAGAGCAGGCATTAGTGCTGGATTTAAAATAGCAAGTTGTATTTTTTTTCCTATAACTTGTTTGGGCTTTGGAACATGTCCACTATTAAGGAGATTGTAACAAAATACTTACTACTTTTGATAAAGTATTTAGTTCTCATAAATTTGAAACATTAATTATATATATTAGCTTAATTAAAAATTCAATCAATTATTTAAAATACCTAGAATAAAAGATAATTAAAGATGATATTGAAGAAAATACTTAATATATTTCATAATATTAATTTAATTATTTTAATAAAAAAATTTTATAATAAAAAATAATTATTTAAAAAAAATAATTATGAATATTAAAATAAAGATTCTTAATATTGAAGAATTATATAATTTTTAAATTTTCTCATTTAAGAATTACTTTGAAAAAATAACTAGGAAAATAATTGATATAATTTTTTTTCTAAATTTCAAGATAAATTCCCTAAAATTAAAAGTAATAGTTCATCAGATTAAGATAAAAATAAAGATTATGATGAATAATTTATAAAAAAATTATTTTAATATATATAAATTTTTCTGTTGAATTTAAAGAAGAGAAAAATTATAAAAAATTTATAAATGATATTCAATTATGTTTAATAATTAATAAATTTTTTAATTAATAAATTGTTTAATATTTATTAATTTTTATCAATCATCATCATCTTGACTAATAAATTCATTCTTAAATTCTAGTCCTAGATCTTTACTGGTTTTTCTTTTCATGTCTCTTCCCAAATGTTTCTTCATCATATAATAGTTCTTCATATTAATTTTATTATTCTTAATTTTATAAATTCATTATTTTATGATATTGTAAAATCATTTAAAATAATTATTAATTTTTATTGATTTTCCATCTAGTAAAAAATATTTAATTTTAATTAAATTTTTATCCAAAATAATTAATTTTTTTATCAATCCCCATTTTTATAATAATTTGTCTTTTTAACTAATTTTGATTTCAATTTATAATAATTTTTATTTTCATAGAATTTATCATCTTTAAAGGGGATAACTTTGTCTGTTGATATTTTTGTGGCTTATTCCATAAGTTTATTTTTTTTGTATAATAGAAAGTAGAAGTTTTCATTTTAAGATTAAATCTTTTTTTAGTGTCCTTTAATTTTCTTCTTTATTGTTTACATAAGGTTTTTGAATGATTTCTTTCTTAGTTACAATTACAATTTTAATTTGAGTTATATATTTGTTTCTAATATTTTGGGGAAGTTAATTTGATTTGTATTCCATTTTCTAGGATATTTTTTAATAAATTATAAGGTTTTTAAAATAATTATCATTTTATCTTTTTATTTTTTTTATTTCCTTCAAATTATTTTGAAATACCGACTATGGTTGTTATAAAATTAATCTATAATTATTTTATTTGTAAAGTTAATTATTTATTAATTTATATAATTTTTATTATATCCCTAAAAAAATTGAAAAATTTTTATATATAAATGGACATATTAAAGTGAAATTTAAAGTAATTCAAAATATATTTAATATAATTAAATTTAATTTATATCTATTTATAATAAAATTCCATTGACAGGATAAATTCTAGTTTTAGATAATTTCAAATTTTAATTATGTCCAACTAAAATTTTATCATCAGAATTAAATTTTTTATTAAATACCAAATTTTATCCTTAATTAAAATTAACTGGACATATTTCAAAAATATGAAAATTATTATTATTTCCTAATATATGAAATTAAAAAATGATATATATAAAACATGATATATAAATTTTAAAAGTGTAAATAAACAAATATTAAATGAATTTAAATAATAAAATTTAAATAAATATTTTTAAATTTTAATTTTGTATAACAATTTTTTAAAATACAATTATTACAAAAATCATATTTTAATATTTGTAAATTTATAAAAATTTTTTCAATATTTTTAGTCTCCCTCATCTGTTTGGAAGATAAAAAGAAGAAATATAAAAATAAATTAAATTATTGATTTTTTAAGAGATATTAAAAATAGATATCTAATATTGTTCTTTATCCTTTATAAATCCATTAATAAGGGGAACTCTAAAGCTTTAATTAAACTAAAAAATCATCATTAATTAACAAAATTAGAAATTAAATATTGTTTTAATATTAAAAATTTTTTAGATAAATGTATTAGAGATTATAATACGACTATTCATAATATAACTAAAACAAATTATCACAAATATTTTTATCACAAAAAATATTTTTTAATAAAAAAATTATTATTCTAAACATTATCTTAAATCTTAAATGTTTTGGACAATTAAGGAATCTCTTCTCTAAAAAAAATTTTTTATATAAGATATGAAAATATTTATTTCTTTTTTATTTTTATTAAAATGAAATATTTAATCTTTATTTGAATATTTAGAAATTCTACTATGGATTTAAAAATTAAATATTTCAATATTTTTCAACCACTTTTATTTTTAAAAAAAACTATTTTTTATTTCTTTAAAAATTTAATTAATTATAATAAAAAATTATTATTTAAATAAAATAAAGTTGACTTTAAAAATAAATAAATAAATAAAAATTATAAATTGTTAAAAATGAAAAAATTAAATAAAATATATTATATAGTATATATATATTTATTCAATATTACTTAAATAAAATAAAATTATATTATATATATAATTCTTTATTATATAAAAGATAGAAAATAATTATATTTAATTATAAAATCCTAAAACATTAATTATATGTATTATCTAAAATTTAATTTTATTTATATAAAAATATATAATATTTAAGTTATTCAAGAATCTATTATCTTAATATAGCTAATTTTATTAAAAAATTTAGTTATTAACTCTTTATTCTATGTATATAATCCCTAATTCTATAGAATCAAAAAATGTTCAAAAAATCTGGAACTTAGCAGGTTAAAAATAATTCATCTCTATTAAATTATAAAAAGTTATCATAATTATATATAATGATAAATATTTATATATATAATATTAATCATTTATAAGATTAAACTTATAATAAATATCTAAATAAAAATAAAAAATAATAGAAAATTATTGATTATTTTTTAAAGTTTTGAAAATAGAGTTTCATTATCATTTTAATATTTTTAATTTTAATAAAAGAAAAATTATAGTAAGGCGAATTTATTTTGGCAAATAAAAAATATATTAAATTAAAAATTGAAAAAATAAATTATGATTAGTTAATGGGGATTATGAATAATTATTTCCTGGACTTATTCACATTTTGGTTCCATAATTCCTAGACAAACCCCATCCCCATTAAGCACAGAAGTATTAAATATTTTTTTTTATTCTAATTTATCATCAGTTTTATGCAAAATTGGTCCAAAATAAATAGATTAAATTTAAGTCAGTCAATTAGGCCATAGATTATCTATTAAATATAACAAAAATATTTTAGGCTTAAAGAGACCAATTTTTAGTTCTTTACAAAAAAATAAAGTTCTTTTCCAAAAGTTTCCATTTTTTTTATGTCAAAAAATTGGGTTTTTAAAAAAGTGAGGATTGGGGATTGTTGTTTATCAAAGACTTTTATCACCTCAATTAAATGCCTAATCCTCAATCATTTTAGGAATAATTTTTTTTCCATTTTTACTATAGAAAAATTAATTAATTAAGGAAAATCTGAAACTTAATTTAATTTAAAGATTTCTGTAATTTGAGATTATGAATTGAATATTAATGATTATAAAAAAAGGATTGGGGATTATTGAATTAAAATTCAAATTACATTCTTGAATAGTCCAACTCTTAATTCCCAATACCTATTTTTTTATTTGTTTTTTGTTTTGAGTAAATATTTTTTTATTATCATTAATTATATTTATTTAATTTTAATTTGGTTCATTGAACTGGTTGACTTATTTTTTAACATTTAGTGATGAAATCTTCATGAAAAATATGAGTACTTGGTAATATTATAACTATTTCATTAGTTTTCATATCATGTAAACATAAACTTAGAAATATCTAATTTTCCTTATTCTTTTAAATATTCTTCTCTTTGTCTTTGAATTTAATCTTTTTCATATTCAATTTGTCTTCTTGTTTATTCTTTTAAAGCAACTCTATGCCTCCTTATTTCCCTTAGAATTTTTTCAATATTTTCATTTTCCTCATTTTTAATGGAATTTTCATTTTCCTTTTTTCTAATTTCTTTTTCTTTTACCAATCTTAAAAGATATACAACTAATAATTCTTTTTTAGCATTTTCTTCAGGTTTTTTATATCTTGAATTCTCTCCAAATTTCAATTTCTTTTTTATGTCTTATATTCCTTTTTCAACTATATCTTTTGTTCTTTTTTCTCTTCTTTCTTTTATTTTTTCTTTATAAAGATGTAAAAAACTCCTTAAATCCCTTTCTGGAAGATTAAATTTTTTATAAAATTCATCTATTTCATCTTTCATTTCTATTATGTTTTATATATTTGTCATATTAGTCAATTTATCAATAGACACGTTATCATTACAAATATTTCTCATTTATATAAATATATATATAATTATTTATAAGGGTATTAAGGATTTGAGATTGAAATTTGGGAATTGGTGATTGGGAATAATACCTCATATTACCCATTTTCCTAATTTTTTGTTTTTTCTATTTTCCAAAACCAAACAAAAGAGAATTAAAAAAAATTATATAGGCATAAATTATGGTATGTGATTAATCTAGAAAATAATTTAAAAAAAAAATCCTCTTTAATCCTCCTAGTAAGTTTAGGAGATAATTTGGTAAAATTTTCAGTTTCTATTTTTTTGTCATTTTCCGAAAAAATTAACTAAAAAATTATAAGAAAAAAATTAACTATAAATAATGGGGGATGACCCTAATAAATCTCCTATCTTAAAGAGACTCATTATGTCGATTTTTTTTGCCATAAAGGGAAAATGTGAATTTCAAAAATTTTCCCTTTTTTTTCCTATTTTCCTCTAAATTTGTCTTTACAAGATATAGATCAGGATGAGCTTTTTTCATCATTTGGTACAAATTTGCTTGGCTTGACTGTTTCAGTCCTGACCCAAGTATTGGACCTCTTGACTCTGGCTCGAGGAGGATCGTGCTTTGGCTAGAGAAATACAACTCCATTGGGTTTAGCAATAGCAGGAGTAGCCACCTTTGGAATAGACCTACCTACCAAAGCCTCACCTCATATCTGAGGGATAGAGGGTTGAACCCTGTTAAACTGAAATTACTTTTTTTTTTGAATGAGATTGTGATTATTTTCTACCCATCTATATCTTAAAGACTACTAGGAGGACCTCCTGTGTCCTTGTTTAAAAACCCAAAATTTTCCCCAAGGATAAGAAATATAAAAAAAATCATACGTTAAATTATTTCTCTTTTGAGTTATTTAAACTTAAAAAAAAAAAAAGAATGAAAAATCAAATACAAAAATTTGTAAATGAAATTAGATGAAAGAGTAGTATAAATAGTTAATGGTTGAAATATCTCTTTTATAGAGACAATCCCCAATTGATGTTCCATATAAAAGATAAAAGTTTGATAATATTTTTTTTTCTATCATTCGCAAAGACAATGCGCCGTAATATATTATTTTTAAAAAAAGAAGTATTACATTTTATAATAATAAACAGTAGAAGATAAATTTACCTTTTGACTAAAGAACAAATCAAATAAAATTATCAATATTAATTTAATTTTTTATTTTCTTTTATTTTTTTAATGATTTTAATAATATTTTAATATATTAAATAAAATATAAATATATTTACCCCTGTCTTTAATTTACTCCTCCTTAATTTCAAACTTAAATTACAAATAAAATATTTTAACTTAACTAATAAGGAATAATTCATACTAATTTATATTTCTTTATTTTTTAACCATAATATGATATTATAATTTTTAAAACAGTTTAAAAACTAAAATTTTTTATATTTAATGAAGATTAAATATTAAATTATATATTTTACTTATTAACTATTTATCTTATACACTTTCTTGGAGATTTATTTATTTTTAATTGGAAATTTCTGCCTTTATTTAAGATAAAAAGTTAATTTAATTTATTTTTTTTAAGATTAATAAGCTTTATATAAACTTTTAAAAGCTTATTTTTACATGATTTTTTCATTTTATTTTTAAAGTTATAAAAAAATTTTTTTTAAATTTTTTTCCTCTATTCAAAAATTAGGACCTAGGGAGAAAAAATTACACAAATTCAATATAATGAATATCTTAAAAATTACTAATAAATAAAAATTATTTAAATTATAATATATTATCATTACTAAACATTGCTAAGCATGAAATAGTAACTCCACCCAATTTTTTTTAATATTATTTTAGTTTTTTAATAAATATTAAAATTCTTTAAAATATATCTATTCTCTTTAAAAATATTACACTTAAATAAAAACCATAAAATTTTTAAAATTTTAAAATAAATTATAAATAAATATTTATAAAAATCAAAAATACAAAAAAATTTTAAAATTTTTTGATATATTGGCATTAACCTGTTAAGAACCAAATATTCCAAATATATTTTGGTCCTTCATATATTGGGGAACTATTGCATAAAGAATAAGGAGTTAAGTAAAATCATTACATTGAGGCCTGGAGAGGGTATAATCTTGTGACTTACTGCAATATTTATATGTTAATATTTTTTTAATATATAAAAATAATTTTATATATATTTTAAAAAAATTTATAAAATATATAATATTTTTATAACTAAAAAATTTTATATATAAATTATTATAGTTAAAATAATAAAATTTATAAAATAATAAATAAAAATGTTATATTTTTTATTATTTATATTAATATATTATTACGTATATTAATAGTATATCTTTTTTATTTTTAAATATAATATTTAAATAAAAGATATTTAAAAAATTTTATATTTTTATATTTCTGTCAAAACAAAAATTATATAATTAAACAATAAGTTCTATATAAAATTAAAGTCTTATAGTTCTTTACAATTATTGTATTTTTATCATCAACATATTTTATTTATAATAATATATATTATATTTTAATAAATAAAAAAACTACTTTTTCATCATATTGATACTATAATATTTAAAAATTTTTAAATATAAAGATTAATACTATAATAATATTATAATTTTAACTTATTGAATTAAAATATATAATTGATTTAATTTAAATTTTTCCAATTATAAAATTAAAAAATATGAAAATTTATTTAGATATTTAGAAATATATATAAATTATAAAAGAGAAATAATTATTTTTTTATTCTTTAATATGATGTAACCATATAGAAAAAAAAAATATTATAGAAAAAAAGTGTTTATCAAAAAAAAAATTTAAATTATATAAGATTATCATAAAAATTTTTATTTAAATTTATTATAAAAAAATTTATATTAAAAAAGTTGAATTTTTAATTAAAAAAACATTAAAAATTTATATAAAAAATTTTTAAATAAAATTAAATGAAAATAAAATTATTAAGATTTATAATATCATATAGACAAGAAACAAATAAAATTAAAATTATATTAATGATAAATTATATATATGATAATAAATATTTATGATAAAAATAATTCTATAAAAATTTAATTAATAGAAAAATATTTAATATTATAATAATTAAAATAATATTTTATATAATTTCAATTAAATTACCATAAATGGTATTTAAGTATGATTGTTAAGGTAATAATAAAATATATAATTTTTTTAAATTAATTTTGTAATAATAAAAAATATTAGGAAAAATGAAAAAAATTAACTCCTTATATTCTATGCAATAGTTTCCATATATATTCAGAATCAAAATATATTTGGAAAATTGATTCTTAACAGGTTAAAAATTTTTTGAAGATAATTTTTAAATTTTTTAAAAGAAAACTTTTAATATAAAATTAATAAAAATAAGAATAATAAATGTTAAAAATAAGAATATAAAGAATAAAATAATAAAATTAAAATGAAAAAAAATTTGAAAAATTATTATATGAAGCAATGTACAAAGAGCTATGTATATTAGCCTACTTTATTTTAATCAGAAACTAATAAAAATTATATTAATTTTTTAAATTATAAATATTATTATAAAATTGAATAAAAACATTAAATAATTTTTTAAATTTTTAAAATAAATGAAATATATATGCAAATTATTATAAATTAATAAAAATGAAATATTAATTTATTAGATATATAAATAGTATAATAATAATTAATTATATATATTATATATTTTAAATATTAGCACTTGTTCCAGTACGAACCCCACCCCCCTCCCCCCTTCAGACATCTGATACCCCCCCTAGTACGTACTGGAGGGGGGGTATTACCGTACTAAAGAGGGGGTGAGTGACGTACTGGCCTAATAATATCATAATTATAAGTTATTAATATATTTAAAATAAAAT